>SNQJ01S0018316.1:16089-37955 GCA_010110895.2 Picea sitchensis | reverse complement strand
GGGTTTTTACAACAAAACCCCCAAACTGAATGCTCAAGAGCAACAACAATTGCTAATCCAAAACCAGAATGAATAATAGGTGCACCCCAACCTCTTACTTATACTTTTCCTTCTTATTCTCTGTTGAGTTAGGTTAACTCCCAGGGTTAATCTTTTATTCCTCTGTTGATTTATCTTTTNACCTCTCTAAGAGGTGGGGGACATTACAATTTTCTATATTTTGAATAGGAAACTCTACAGATGAACTATTACTATGAGCCTCCAATAGATTATCTTCAATATCAAGTTCATTAGAGGAATTTGTTGTGTTGTATTCTCCTCTTCTATCACATTCTGATCGCCAAAGAGCTAGTGCTCTATCGAATGGAAAATTGTTTATGTCATACTTTGTTACATATAATATTAAACATGTATCCATATGTTTATCAAAATTGTTCCTCAACTTTGACTTCAAGAATGATATTGCACTAAACATTCCCTCATCCTCCACCGAACCCAAAATCATGGTTTGACATAAATCTGCTAATTTGAAATATTTTGACATGTTTTTTTCTAGGTATTTTCTTTCACCTAATTTAGTACATAATCTTGTTATTGCACCATGTTCTAGAGGTTTATGAAAACCAAAATATTGAGCTAACATTGTTTGACCAAATATATTGTCTTGTTGATACAACTTTGATGAATCTAATATACCTTCAATATCTTCTCCTTGTACATTGTGATTATTGCCAAATTGTTGCACTAAAATTTTTAATTTTTCTAAAAGGTCAACTATTTTAACCTGTCTATTGTGTTCAAGGTTCCAATATTGAGGGTATACCACAGTCATGGCCTCCAATAATTTATCTTGAGAAAATCGTTCCCTTATCTTTGATGCTAGTGATTTTGCAATTTCTATCAAGTTGTGCTTCACTGAAATCACAACATTGTTGAATTGGTCTCTTGACACATGACACTCTTAAGTGATTCGTCCCATATTACTAACATAATTAAATGGAACCATATACCCACGCACTGCCATACATAGTATTCATTTTCCATGAAACTTCAAATAATTTTCAATGTTTTCTGTATCGATGATAATACTCCAACCTTTAAGTGCTGGACCTGTGAAAGAATTTGACATCGTATACAAATTATACAATTGAAGACATGCTAATTTTCTTGTATGTATGTATTCTGCAATATACATTGTGCGACTCTAAGACATTTTCACAAGGATATTCATTTCATAAAGCATAGGAAGAATTCCAGCCAATGTTAAGAATGTCTCTATATCAGTTAATCGAAAGAGAAGATCTTGAGCTTTGTCTACATTGAAGCGATGTTCATACATCACCCCTACTAAGGATTGGTACTCACTAAATAGTCTTTGAGCTGGTCCATTCAATGATATCCATCTTGTATCAACATCTTTTAGTATCTTTTTTCCATCCACAACACCCTCAACAAATTGTTGAAACTCTTTAAATCGCTTGGGACTACGACAAAAGTATGCATGAGTTTCACGTACAAGATCTTCAAATTTTGAAACCAGTGGAAACTTGCTTACTATTTTAAATGCAAGATTCATTCTATGAGCCATACAATGAATACTAATCATAAATGGTGAAGCTGATAGTTGTAGTTTGACACAAAGGCCATTAATTTTCCATTACATGACTGATGCTCCATCTGCTCCGACACATACCAACTTTTTCGCAATCACTAAATGATCCATACCACCAATTTCCTTCAAAGTCTTGATGACAAGTTCATAAATATTTTGAGCTGTAGAATTCTCCCTCATTTTATGAATTCCAAGTAAATATGAATGCCTAACATGATTATTAACCATATATATGCTGATGCAGATCCATGAAGTATTATTAATAGCTGTAACTTCATCCAAAGACAATGATAAAAACCTATTAGTTGCAATATTCTCTTTCAAATCATTCGTTTCTACTTGAGCTAGATATTTTTCCCATTCCCAACCACTCGTTACTAACTGATGATAAGATCGAAAATTTGACACTTCAAGAAAAGATATAAAGTTCTTGTAATCTTGAAAATCTATCATAGGACGACCTCTAGATAAGATGTGAAATATAGTACTTAATTGCATCGTCTTGGATAACAAATTTCTTTCCATCGTCTTTCCCAATAGAGATGTGATGGTTCCTCCACTTGCATCGAGTTTTCTCTTACTGATTAAGTATTTATTAGATTCATATTCATATTTGACATGTCGATATTCCTCAGAATATTTCCATCTGATAATAGATTTCTCCTCGCCATTTACAATTTCCTTATCATACACCTTTCCTGCATGCTTCTATACTATATATAACTTCAACTACAATTTTATTGTCTTTCCAAGTTTCCAACTACATATAATGCATCTAACTTCTTGTGAAGGCTCTTTCTCATTTGTTGGGGGTATTGGTTCAATAAATGGAAATTTTGAGACCTATTCGATTGGAAGTGTTTCCCTATGTCCCATTGGCCTTTTTTCCTTTTCCGTGATTGTGAATGGTTTGTGTTGCCTTCCAAGGAAAAACCTTCAACATTGTTATTGTCAATTTATGGTGAAAGCATCTCAATTTGATCAGTAGAGGAACCTATTTCATCATCTATTATATGGATATTGGATGCATTCTCAGAAGAGTTGACATCTCTTTGACTTTCAGTGATGGGTTGCTCAAAAGAGCTTGAATCATGAAGAGAATTTGGGTTCTTGGATTGCGACTTTTGAAAGTATGAAAATACATCCCTCTATTTTGATGTTTTCTTTCCATGATCATTGTTTGAAATCTCACTAAAATTTTCACAATTAGAATTTCAAATCGATCTAGAAACCAAAAGTAAAACCTGCATGAGAAAAATAATATAAAATTAGTCATCCATTTGGCAAGTCAACACAAATGCAAGAGACATATCAATTTTAAGAACTCAATTCTTCTCAACAAGTTACAAAACCAACAATACTTATCTAAAAATAAATTAGTTCAACATACAACAAGTCATTTTCATCTTGCATATTATTATTGGCTCAAAATAATGCCACATCAATAAAAATCCATTTTTAAAAACTATTTTTCCTGTGATAGGTTGGTTTTAGGTTGATAATCTGTTTTTTCTAGAAGTGTGTTCCATGACTCAAGTGAAAATGTATGGCTACATTCAGTCTTAGATACAATCATACAAAGATAGATTGGAAGGTCCCTGTTGTCAGTCATTTTGCATGTGGATTTTACCACATGTTTTTGCTTGCCAGCTTGGGTTTATCCCAGATCCTTGATGTATTACACTGTTATAGAGTACGATGGTCCATTCTTTTCTATTGGGACCTTTGTATGTCATATGATATGAGTGATGATATGTTTCTATTTGTGCCATGTTTAAATTTTTCCTGCTATGCCATGTCAAATAGTGACGATGATTTGTACACTCACCTACAAATAATAGTTATAGAGTACATTCACCTACAAACACATATTATTGATAATATGAACACCAAACTTGCAGATATGAAAATAGTAAACTAGACACATGAAAGAAGTCCGAAGCATCCTCAAACCCTAATCCTTTTGCCTAATCAAATGGATAACAATGCCTAAGTTAATGCATCCAAATTGGAGAATGGTTGTGGCATGTATGCATGTACACTCCTCCTTAAAATTTGCACCCTCACTCAGCTCCTCATGCATGCATACTAACTACCTGGCCTCTAGAGATTGGAGCCCTTCTCTAAGAATAGATCATGCATTTGTGTAACTGAACAAAACTAAAATCTTGATGGATAGAAAAATTAACTGAATTAGCAATTACTAAATCTGGAACAACAATGAATTGAATCTGGAACAACAATGAGAGTAGATTTAGTAAGGTTGGTTTGGGACCTAGGTTCTTATGTGTTTGGTTATAATTGGGTTGAAATAGTAATATATGGTGGGTTAGGAAAAACTTAGAGTGGACTGTGGAAAATTTTGGTTAATTGATTTTCATGGTGAAAAATGTCCATATGGATAACTATCTTTCATTATTTTTCTGTTATTAACATACTATATAGTAAACAATACATTATACAATATGATATAGGCTATAACAATGGGTTGAGCCTTGAGGTAATGTTTGTATGAAATTATAATAATAACAACTTAGAATATTGTATGAGGATGCATATGAAGTGTTTCAAGCAAACAATGAGCATTGGGAAACACTGTGTTTCAACACCATCTTGTGAGAATGATTTAAAAACACCAAGGTAATTTATTCAAACAGTGGGTAAGATAAAAAACTTAAACATGTTACACAAAACTACTGATATACTCCAATCACTAACCCAAACAATCACTCGTCATGACTTGAAGCCTCTACTATCTTGGAGGATGGGTGGTCTCTATCACTGATTAGTAATAATCCCTACTAGCATATGCACTTAATGAATGACAACAACAACTCTGCTACTAATGGAGTAGAGAACCATGAGCCCATAAATGATAAGATATTAAGATTATCCTTGCACAGTCGTGACAAATTTCAAAAGTTGCAGAGAGGACTCAGAAGCCACTTATGTCTTACCTGATATCAAGGTGTTGTAGGGGCCAGGATGGCAACCAGAAATGTTGGCACAGAGTGACCGGGAAGATGGAAAGAACTCGACGCTTTCTCCTCCTGTAATTTGCAAATTTTGATAATAGAATTTCTAGTTGGAACTTGGATTTTGATTATTTCAAGCTAGGCGTGGCTGAAGATTTCAAGGTGAACCACTTGGATCTATCAATATTGTGAATCACCATCAAATTGGGGCAAAATTTTCCAAAACCCATGAACGAATTCATGTAAAAACTCCAAATCCGTGGGAAAAAAAACTCTAAGACCAATGGCCATTCCCAAATTGAGGTGAATCATGGTCCTTGGCCCTGTGAAAAATCTAAAATTGTGGGTGAAAACCCTAGAATATCAATGGCTACTCCCAGAAATTGAGTGAAAGGGAGGATGACCACCATTTTTCCAAGGAAGAAATGTAATTAATATTTAAATTTTGACCACCATTTTGGGGCTAAATATATAATTAATATTGTTTTAAACATAAATGGGGGAGAATTGGGATTAATATGTTTTTTTTTTTAATACATAAAATTTGCCCTGCCAAAATTTGAAGGGGCTAAATTTCTCCCATGGGCGAAAATTTGCCCCTAAAATTTTCTATAATGAGAATGTTATTGCCAAGTTTAGGAATGTTGAGGGTTGGTTGGAAGAAATTAACTGTAATATAGGATTCAAGTAAGGTTGTCCCATATTCCTTACCATTTTTGGCATATATATTGACAAGTTAGAAGATTGTTTGGAAGAAGTAGGTTATGTTGGCCCAACTCTCACTAGTATAGTCATCATCCTTCTTCTTTACACCAATGATATTTTTCTCACGATGAGGAGTCCCTATGATCTTGGTAAGAAACTGAGAATACTCAAGGATTTTTTCTATAGTACAAGTTGACTGTGAACATTGACAAAACAAAGGTTATGATAATTAAATCCAAAAAAGATCACCTATGATACTTTTGTATATGACAACAACAACTTGGAGGAGGTTCCTTCATAAAAATATATCATAATCAATACCCATCACAAGCTCAATTGGAACTATAGCATTGATAAAATGATAAATGGAGGGTGGAAATTTTTTTATGGGCTTGAAAACAATTGAAAATTAGTGGACCTTTGGCTATGGGATAAGAAAATAATCCTCTTTGAGACTCTCGTCACTCATGCTATCTTATATGGATGTGTATTTTGGAGATGCAGTATCTCAAGAAAATCTTGGAAAAAGATAGAACATATCCAAAAGAAGTTTATAACATATAATATCAAAATTAAAGGCAATACACCCTATCCTATCCTATCCTCTTCATAGAAGTGAACCTTCCCCCCATTGATATCATGACTATGATTAGGTTTCCTAATGTAGAATAACAATATAAAAAACATGGATGAAAAGAGGTTCCCGAAAATTGCTTCAAACTCCAACCAAAACCACTTGCAACTCAAGTAGGGATGACATAAATATGCCAATTCTTCGTTAAATAATTGGGAAATAAAGGAGAATAATGATAATATTAAAAATATTATTACATCTAAATTTAAGAAGAATTTGTGGTGTGATAAAGAATTAGAGGATAAAATAAAATTAAGATACTATAAGGAGATGGTCAACCCTAATCTAGAAGATAAAAAATATCTCTTTGTTTTGACTAGTGTAAAAAATAAAATCAACATTACTAAAATGAGAACAAACTCTCATGAACTACATAGTGAAACTGGGTGTTGAACGATTCCCAAAAAGTTGTGGGTTGAAAGAATCTGTCATCTTTGTGACACTAAGATGGTTGAAGATGAAAAACACTTTCTCTGCTAATGCCTTACGTATACTCAAATTAGATCACAATTTCAAAATATTTGTCATAATACCAACCTTCCTAACCTTATAAGTCAAGTTATCAAAACTATGGTGATCTTGGAACACTTCTCTTAATGCGTTTTGAGCACGAAAATAAAATTCTAAAGAGATCTAAGCAATCCCTTACCTTTCTGAAGGTCCGATAGACAATTCTGGTCTTAATGGGCATTAATCATCATTGTCATCATCATCATCATCATATATATATTGAAAGTAAAAAATTTCTTATGGTTAAAACATTTCAATGTTGTGCTGCTCAATGTGAGGTAAACGTGTAATTCCTTTGGTGCTCAAACATGGAGTTCACACACACACACACACACACACACACACACACACACACACAAACACACACACAGATAACCAACATAGATCCATCTTAACTACAAATCTATCATGGGTGGAGAGGGATCAAGCCCCTCAAGGTAAAAACTAATTTTTAGGTTGAAAACAAATTGTGGAAAAGTTTGCAGCTTTAGGAATTTGATCCCTCTCAATGCATGATAGATCTATACTGGTATAAAAATTTCTATATATAGACAAACAAAAACATCCAAATTTACATATAAATATAAATACTATTAAATATAATATTAACATAAAAAAAATGTTTTTTTTTTCATCTTTATCTAAATCCATCTCAAATGATAAAAGAAAAAAATATATTTCAAAAGATTTTATCTCTTTCTATACTTGATAAATCTGAAATTAAAATACATTTATACTAATAAATATACACTTAATTTCAAATTAAAATTCATACATTAAATTTTTTTACAAATATTTAAAACCTTATTACGAATTATTTTTTTTTATGTGTTCCAAAGTATAAGTGTTTAAAACCTTATTATGAACTTATAATATCTTCCAAAAGTATGCAAAATTAATCATACATGACATAATACATCAGATATAATTCCATTAAATATTTTGTTTGGTAGGTCACCGTTTAACAACAAAGTAAATCAGATATTTTTAATGATAATTGAACTTTTAATTTTATTAAGCAAAAGTCATGTGTAAGGTTTGAATTATTTTTATGGTATAAATGTTATTTGGATGAAATTGTTTAATCAAAAAGTAATTTAAGTTTGACAATGCATCTTCTTCACATTAAGTTTGATAAGGCACATTTTCCATTTGAGTGGGTTTAATAGTTAAGAATATATGTTTTTTCCTAAGAAGTTATAAGTTCAAATTCAGAGGGGTAGGGTATGCATATCTCTATAGATTTTACTAGTCAAATCATTGGGTAGAGAGGGTACCTTGTTCTCTAAACAAAAGAATCTTATACACTAATTTAGTGTCTGACTTAACCGTGACATTGAAATTATATTATTATTATTATTATTAATAATGTGCAAGGAATATTTCCCTTTTAAAAAAAAAATAAGTTAAAGTCCGAATAAATTCCCTTATCATTATGAAATCCAAACATCCATAAATTCCCTTATCATTATGAAATCCAAACATCCATACTTAGAATAGTGTTCAATGTTTAAAGGAAGTAAAGGGTTACATAGGAGGAGTAAAGGGTTACATAGGAGCTCTGAACTCTTTCAAATTCCTTTCATATTTAAAATATTTTCAAAAATTAGAGGAGATAAATGTTCAAAAGAGGTACAGTGCATTATCGTTTTCTAAACTCTTTTGAACTCCTCTCATACTTATAATATTTCCCAAATTTAAAGGAGATAAAAAGTTCAAAAGATGTATGATACATTTTTGAGCTTTGAACTTCCCACATACTTTGAATGTTTTCAAACTTTAGGGGACATAAAGGGTTCAAAGGAAAAGTAACACGATGGAGAGCCCTAAACTCTCCAAATTCTTTTTAGTCACCTCATAATTTGGAGAATTTTTTCAACTTACCTTATAGGAGAGAGGGTTCGAAGGGTGAATAAATGCTGAGGAGCTGTGAACTCCTTGAGCTCCAACTAGGCCCATAAGATCAAGACTTTGGAAAATTTTACAATTTCTCATACTTAGAAAATTTTCAAACTTTCATAGATAAACCAAAGCCACTCCCCGAAAAGAGATATCAGTACCTCTTCAAACTTCTAAGGATTCTACATTTTTTGGGTTTGATAGTTAAAACTCTTTGGAAGTTCTAATTTTTTTACAATTTTTTGTTATCTTAGTAGTGTAAAATTGATATGCCCCATATAAAAAAATGGTCATATCTTTGAAATTTACCCCAATGGGTTCAATACCCAATCAAACCTTCACATATTTCTATAATACTCTTTTGTAAAGGCCTCATGCTAGGCATGTGATCTAATACCACACTGTCTTGTATTTTTCTTCCTTTACTTTGCCACCGGGTATCAAAACTTGATATTTTTCATTGACACCACCCTATCAGGTACTTTTATGCCTTTCTTGGCTAGTGGGGTATCAAAAACCAATATTACATTCTAATACCACTCTAAAACATAAACACACCTCACCAACTAGTTTGGCCAGCATGGCACTAAACCCATAAAAAATTCTTCTTTCTATGTGTTGTAACAATGTTGTAAACTTCTAACAACTCCTAACCTGAATTCAATGCAAAAACTAAATGTAGAATTAATTATGCATGCACAAAATTTAAATTTTTCTATATCCCTCTAATTTCGTCCATGCATTTCTCAATTAAACATAATAATTATAACAACATACACAAAAGCATCAAGCGTAATAATTTCATCAAATAAACATGACATTCAAAGATTCATAACATAATTATACAAACAACATGACACTTATCTTATTTAAATGCTGATCATGTGGAAATCACTATGTAATGATTTCCTCCTAGATGTAGGTATTTTTTTTGGATACTATCCCCAAGTTGGGACTATGAAGAAACAAGGGAAAACTTTTCCACATGTAATTTATCTGTCATACATCCCAACCTGTTATGACCCAAAGGGGGAATATATAGGGATAAATGTATATGATATGACCCCAAGGGGGGGGGCATATATGGACCTAAATTTACATGTAATGTGTAAATATATATGTAATAGGGTCGGCCTAGTAGTAAAGGGGCCTCATGTGAAAGTGTGAATAGGTATATATATAGAGATATTGTATTCATTATTAGGAGATGTGAATTGTGATGTATGAATGTATTTGGTTATTTGGAGGAGGTTCTCCTATTCTTTAAGGAGTTATTGTGTAACTTATCTATCTTGGAGTTGTGCTCCACGCTGACATTGTTGAACATGTTGTATAGATTGTGTAGATTGTGTAGCATTATGTTCCCTTATGGTATCATTGAAATTGTGGAGATTGTGTAGCATGGCTTGAAGATCATGTTCCTTTTGGGTCATAACACAACCATAATGCCACATGGCACGAGACATAATAAAACTTACCATGAACATTCAAATTCCTCAACTTGCATTTTATTAGTCATTGTAAACCATCAAATTTATCATCTACTCCTTGATTTAAGCTTAGTCAATTCCCTTGTGGTGATATGCTACCTTAGGAGATCCATATTTTCCATGCTAGTACTCTACTAGAAAGAAGTGTCTATCCCACTAATATTTTTCTATGAGATTTGAAAATATTGTGCAACCCTTCGAATTCCACTTCTAGGGAAACTACTAGAAAATTCATGAAATCTATTAGCTTAGAGAAAAAAGAACCAACACAGGTATGTGTAGATGATAACAAGCCCCCTCCCAAGCTCCAAATCTCTACCATGGAAACCGTATCTCTCTAGCAATGTAATAAAATCGACCTCATAACAATCTAAGAAACTCATGGAATAAGGTGAAGGAAAAGAAAAAATCAAGAGAGGGGTAGTATATCAAGTTTAGATATATATTTAGAGATATATTTAGGGGTATTATAATAAAATGGGGTATTATATCAAGCTTAGAGAGATCTTCATGCCATACTACACAATCTCAATGATACAATAAGGGAACATGATCAAAATGTTCAAACTTTACATGTTATTTGCATTGCCAAAAAGTCTCTCAAACTCAGCCTAAGATACTAAAAAATGATGTCTAAGAAGAAAAGATGAAGGTGTAGCCAATGAATCTTTGTCAAACTCACAATAAAGAAATAATGAAAATGAAGAACTCACAACAACATACTACACCTAATGACTAATTAATTGAGATAAATGGTCATTTGGTCAAATTAAGAAAAGATATTAAGAGTGTGATAGGTCTATAGAGAAACACTCATGTTGAGGGTAATTGAGCTAAAGAAAAATGAGGAAAATGTCTAAATAAGATGAAAAGTTGATGATAATTAATAGTGACGTATCTTCTTAAGTAGCACAACAAAGAATGAGTGGTGAAGCACTGCAAGGTGATATTCAAATCTCAAAGGAGTTTGTTAGGAAAATGTCTAAATAAGATGAAAAGTTGATGATAATTAATAGTGACTTATCTTCTTAAGTAGCACAACAAAGAATGAGTGGTGAAGCACTGCAAGGTGATATTCAAATCTCAAAGGAGTTTGTTAAGATTTATGATGTTTGGCTCAACTTGTACAAACTGTATAGAAATTTCACCTTAGTTACTAAGGAAATTAGAATCTCCACTCCCTCACTATTTAATTCCACACCCACAACTTTCCTCCACCACTTTCATGGTGAATTATTATCTAAACATATCTACCCTTTTTTTTTTTATGTTTGTTAGGTATAAAAAAAACCCCTTAAACGAATATTAAATTAAACATAAAGGAAAATATCAAGGTTTATTATTTCAATTGGTCCCTCAAACTATGATTAAAGTTGACCTTATCAAACTTTCCTCGACCCATAAATTGGAAGGATGTATTGGGGAAGGGCGTGCTTTCCACACTAATATTCCATCATATATCATCCTTTGGCATAAACATTTCATCCCCTTATTTTTATGTGATATCATATAACCTATGAATATCACATGATGCATGAGAAGGAGATTTTATCTCAAGGGATGAAACACCATGAATGTAATTAGTTTCACTGTGAATAAGACAAGTAATATATTGTTATACTATGACTTTTCTTTCCATTAATTAGGTTGTTTTTTAAGTAAACCTATGACTTTTCTTTTCCTTAATTAAGTTGTTTTTTTTTAGTAAACTTTGATAAATAAAATATATAAGCATTTTAATTTTCATAGTGATAAAATGCATCCACCCAATAACATACACAAGAATAAAGAGAAGACCTTTACGGTAAGGTAACATCATCAATTGATCCTTATGGAAGGAATCACTCCACAAGCCATTCTTGTCAAAATGAAATCCACAACATGTCCAATATGATGGTACTCATGTGTATATATGAATATTCCTCAGGGTTTGGGCCAATTACCCCTCATTATTATAAGATTTCCTCTAACTACCTAGTGGGCCTATTTATTATTGATATTTTATGTAATTTCATAAGTTATTCCAAAGTGTAATTGTATTGGTTATTCCTAAGTGTAATTGTGAAAGGGTTTATTGATAAGTCATGTATTTTAGGTCTTTTAGAGTATAAATATAGGTTATATCGAGTCATTTTGATCACTCATTTGAATATAAGTACAAGAGAGTAGTACACACTTATTTAGGAGGCTATTCTTGGTTCATGTTGGGGTCTCTTTGGTATTGATTTTGTGAAAGAGCATTGTATGACATTGTACATGTTGGAAGAATCTATACAGAGGAAAGTTTACAGGGTTTTCTCCCCCTTGAGGGTTTCCCTGAGGATATATCTTGTTGTTCAGTGGAATCCATCTTTCAATTGTGATCCCTTTGCATATATATATATATATATATATATACACACACACACACATATGCAAATGGATCACAATTGAAAGATGGATATCCACATAACAACACGATACACATATTTCAATTGTGATCCCTTTGCACACACACACACACACACACACACACACACACACACACACACACACACACACACCATATTAGCTCTCTTGAAAAATCAACATGGTATCAGAGCAGGATCAGGCTTAACTCCCTCACAGGAGGCTCAAGAAAATAAGAGAGATAGATTGACATGGTCCCTCTTTAGAGGGAGTGACAAGGTACATATGTATTGCAAGGTAGTGGATGTTCTGGGGACACATGTTGTAGCTATTTGAGAGCTACCCACATGCCTTGGATGCATTGGCTGTGAAGTCACATGGGTGCACACGATGAGGTACAAATGCATTGTGAGTTAGTGGATGTCATGGTGACATGTTCAAGCTATTTGAGATCTACCCACAAGCCTTGGATGCATTGGCTGTGAAGTCATGTTGTACTATGGATATCCGATGAGTCTAGAGTGACGTTTGTATATTTCCTAGACAAAATTTGACATGATGAAGAATGTCTCCCTCATTGAGAGAGAGTGTTGATATTTGAAAAAAGTCGGGTAGACATTCTTCCACACACACACACACACACACACACACATAATATGACATGATATTTATAATACAAAGTATTATAAGTGAATACTACTCTCTTGTACTTATATTCAAATGAGCGATCAAAATGACTCGATATAACCTCTATTTTCAGTCTAAAAGACCTAAAATACATGACTTATCAATAAACCCTTTCACAATTACACTTAGGAATAAATTCTGAAATTACATAAAATATCAACACTCCCTCTTAATGAAGAAAGTATTCTATCCGGAACAGAGTCTAACATTGTCACCATCCACATGATCTCATGACCATTGATTGTCGAACACATGAATATATACATCACAAGAAATCCATAGTGAACTTCATAGCATGCATCTAGGGTCGATGGGTAGCTCTCCAATAACTACAACAGGTCATCATGAAACTATCCAGTTTCCACAGAAAACTCAGATATATTTATGCATGACATCCTATACCTTGCGATAACATCTGTACTCTGTCTCTTCAACATGCATCCAGGGCCGGTGGGTAGCTCTCCAATAGCTACAATATATCATCATGACATCCACTACCCTGCGATAACATTTGAATCCATCACTCCCTATGAAGATGGACTACGCCGAGCTTGTCCTTGAAGTACTTGAACTTCATCCTTGACAACGACTTTGTTAGCACATCTGCAACCTGCTCATCAGTAGCAACATATTGGAGCCTCACTACTCCCTTCTGTAATATATCCCTGATACAGTCATACATAATTTTGATATGCTTTGACTTATCATGAAACACAAGGTTCTCTGACAACTTTATACAACTCTGGTTGTCACACAAGATACAAGTCACCTCCATTACAATATAAAATAATCCAGTCAACAATTTCCAAAGCCATACTGCTTCACAAATTGCTGCACATGCTACCACATACTCTGCCTCAGTCGTACTGAGTGCTACACACGACTGCTTCTTATTGATCCATGCAATCATACTGGATCCCAAAGTGAAGCAATATCCTAATGTAATTTTGTGGTTTGCAACATCACCGACCCAAGTTGAATCCGACTATCCAATTAGACTAACCTCATTGTCTGCAACATACTCGACCCCATAATACACTATACCTTTAAGGTATCTCATTACTTTTTTTACTACAATCAGGTGAACATGTCTGGGGTCAACCATGTACTAACTAAGGGTGTTCACAACAAAACATATATCTGGTCGTGTATTTTTTAAATACATGAACAAACCCACCATCTTCCTGTATAACATAACTTCCACAGTCTTTGAAGTTGTATCTAGCAACAACTTGATATTTGATACCATAGGTGCAGGCATTTCCTTGCAATCCAATATCCCGAACCTCTTCAGGATTTCCACTGCATACTTCCCTTGACCTAGGAATATTTAACTAATCTTTTTCCATACCTCCAGTCTCAAGTAATATTTCATTAGACCAAGATCCTTCATATTGTACTCATAGGCCAACTCCCTCTGTCACTGAAAAACCTAATTGTCCAATCTGCCTCACTAGTTGCTCCCTCTGTGACTCTATGACAATATTTCCATTTTCAAAAACACACAACATCATGGTAACCACCACATCAACACATTGTCACAAGATTTATCTGATCTCAACTACAAAGGGTTTTCCAATGCTTCTTATGTCCATCTCGATCACTCCTCACCAAATACTCATGTTGATCTTGATCTTCTTCTCTATCAGATTCTCTACCTGAGACCTAAACTCTTAGAATCTGTTGAAGACCTCATCCTTGGTCTTCATGAAGATGATCCATGAGTGTCACATAGTATAAGAATCTTGATAAACTATCATGTGCCTAAAATAACTACAATTTACTAACCAATTATCCATGGTAAATTGCATAGAACAAGAACAATAACATCTCCATGGAGCAACCATTTCCATGGTAACTTTCCCAAAACAAAATAAGAGCCAAAAAATAATATTTCTCATTTTAAAGTTTGTTGCAGTGATCCTTGCAAACACATTTCATATTCACGATATGGATAATGATCAAGGTGGCGAACTTGTGATAGTATTTCTCAATAACCCTGTAGATGATGAAGCCTCCATTCACACAGGGTCGGGTCCACATCCATAATTATTTATCATTGTCCAAGGGTACAAAAACCAAAGTCTAAATGAGGTTGTTATTCTATAACAAATTCTCTATCCCAGAACTCATACAAGTGTTTTTGCTCCTCTCTTCCTTTTCCAAAGAGTTTTGGGGCACCCAGGTGAGGAAAAAATGCAGAACGCCTTCATCCCTCCTTAACTCACCACTCTCATCTACAATTCCTATTTACGATAGAGTTTTAGTACTCCCCATCACCTCTCTTGTTGTTTATATCCCTACACTTATGTCACCGTAGGTCTAATGCTGAGAATATCATTGAATCCCAAATCACAAAGGAAGGAAGAATGTAACCCTACAAGAATACCCTCAACCTTCTCGATCGTGCTAGCTTTGTTTTGGACCTTTTAGACTCTGATAAATTTATGTGGGTGCATGATCCATCCATTTTTCCCTTGAACCTTTTAATTGGTTGCATGTGTACTTTGGGAATCGATGGTATTCCAGATATGGGCATAGTTTTGGATAGATTGTCTACACTTCTAAACAACCTCCTTTATCTCATCCTTTCCAAACTCCCCTTTAGATAGGTAGTCCAATGTTCCATCCTCTTTAAATGATGTAGATTCATTTACAAATAAATGCCCAATCTGGACCTCTCTCCCTATTTTCTGACACTACAATATCTCCAGCCACCCACAACTGATCCCCTCTCCATGGGAAACTTGGAGAATATAATATCCAACATATTGTAGTCGCATTCGTTAGATATGACGATCGTTCGTCTCACCAACGACACTGTAGGGTGGAGTTACACTGTCACAAATTCAATGTCGTGGTAGTTTACCACCCAAATCATATCAAATTGGTTGGAGTTACTTTCCAGGAAGAATGTCGAAGTGATCATTCTCAAACATAACTTGCCAAGGGAAAGACCAGCCCCAGAGGCCCTTTTCTCCTGCACTCGTCTCACTACGCTCTGACTCAACAACTATATTCTCACTCGTATTCCAACCTAATTCACCAGATTTAAACATCTCTTGTATTGCGCCTTCATGTGCATGGAACTAGAAGATGACTCTTTAGCCATATTTATTTCACAGTGCCCTCTTCTTCTGAAACTTCGCTTACAAGATTGTGTTGGCTTGTGAGAACCTGTTATTTCTGTTGATTTTCACTACAACTACACAGACTGTAACAAGGAAACCTTGCAAGTGTTTTCGAACGAACACTACCAACAACAATAAGGAGAAAGACAAAATCTGCTCAATCTATCTCTATCGTAGGTGGCGTTCCTGAGATCTTTGTAGAGGAGTATGGCTTCTTTCAAATCATTGTCCAATGACCCTAACAAGCCTTCTCAATTATTTCTACGGGATGATTTTAGGGGCTAAATTTCACTCATGGACTAATTTTCCATGGTTTTCCCCCAAAAAAGATTCGCTATTCTAAAAATGATTCGCCCAAATTCTATAGGATAAAATTCTTTTACCTTTAAAATCACCAAAATTTTATACAAACTATATAAAATCCTTAGAAATTTGAATATTTTTACAAAAATATTGCCAAACATTTATAGTTGGCATATGAAGGATTAGTAAGATTCGCTAAGGTTTCTACATTTTAAAATAAATTTCCATCCTTAAAATCATCCCCATACCCTTAATGGCTCTCACTCATGGTCATCATGTCAATGTGACACGCATACACACTACTGCAAACACAATATTAATTCACTCACTCAAACTATCTACTCTCTTACTCTCATAGGTCCCATTTATTTTCCATTTCCCTGGGCCCTCCTGTGAGGGAGTCAGGCCCAGTCCTGCTCTGATACCATGTTGGCTTTTCATAAGATATGATATTTTATATGAATATATTATTACAATGATGAGTGTTCCATATATATAGAACATATGGTGACCATCCATGAAAGGATGCATCCCTTGGATAATAAATAACTACACACACACACACACACACACACACACACACACACACACACACATACATATGGAAGAATGTCTTGCCGATGTTATTCAAACATCAACATTTATTACCCACCAACTACCAAGTGGGTCTTAATCCATGATTATGGCCATATTACATTAATTATTTTCCTTAGGTACCTAATATTACATTATTTATCCTCCTTATGTACATTACATTTGATCCCCCTTCTCATGTTTCATCATTTAAACATGAGTGAAATCCATACAATACAATTTGTTAAGCAATGTAGCCAATTGGTACCAAGCATGGGAATATGTCCATCCTAGTGAAATTTGGGCATCGGGTCTAACTGTTTCCCTACCAACTCTATCTTGAGTATGGTTTCTCCTTTGGCATCATGTTTTCTTTGTGCCATTCTAGTATCCCTATGCATTTCTTTTATTCCTGTATGTGACTCTATACTGAGGGTTTTTCAAGTTCCACCTAGGTCCATAGTATGGTTGTTGATGCTCACAACCTTGCCTTGACCGTTGTTTCTCTGGGTGGTGATATACACCAACCTTAGCTATTGGTTCTTCTATATTTGATTCTTCATTATGTGGCTCCTTTGAGTCATGCAACTTTGTAATATTTATCCATATTTATCCATATTTATCCATTGTAATATTCAAATATTTAAAAATTTGAACATTCTCACCCTCAACTTGTGTGCTTTGCCAGATATTCTTTGCACGGGCTTGCAATATTTTAGCCAAGTCAACATTGATGAACTTGTGCTTGCTACTAGGGTTTATAGAAATAATTACCTTCTCTTGTTGAAGGCATCCATGAACCTATAATATGAAGTTTTCACATTAAAATAGACCCTTAGTGCTCTTTGTGTCCTTTATCATGGAATGCGAACACTGATATAAAAACACTTGTGAATATTATTCATTGCAAATTCTTGACATCTTCTCCAATTTAATCCATTTCCCCCATATGACAACATCTTCTTCTAGATTAAAGTGTATTTTGTTTCTCCAACAAGTGGGGAATTTTGACTTCTACCAGTTGATGTATTCTTCA
This sequence comes from Picea sitchensis, assembly GCA_010110895.2. NCBI lineage: Eukaryota > Viridiplantae > Streptophyta > Pinopsida > Pinales > Pinaceae > Picea > Picea sitchensis. Next base: position 20,012 of record SNQJ01S0018316.1, on the reverse strand, counting down.
ATACTAGGACCATCATATTTTCTTATAAAAAACATATTGCTTGGAAAACAACTCATGAATATAATTAGGGTTTTGAATAAACAACTTATTTTTCAATGGAGCTCCTTTGTGCAACTAGGGTTTTGAAGCGGAGATTTGAAATGGTCATAAATTCCTCAATACTACTTGGAAGTATATCATATACTATGCCAAATTGAGGTTGTTGAAGTACTCTTTCACCTGGATTTGGTCTGGCTTCAATCTAAGTAAATTGTCCAAATTTATATTCTCTACAATACCTAGAATAAAGTCACATCCATAACAAAAAAAACTTAAGAAGGAAAATTTTAAATTAGGGATATCTTCACTTCTTGAACTCCTATTTGAACAATTTTATTTTTGAAATCATATATTTTTTCTGAGCTGAACTCAGATACACAATTTGTTTCTTTAGATCATGCATGGAAAGCTACATAAATGGATTTGAATGTTTCAAACCTATTTTTCCCTTGAAAAATCTACAAATAGAAAAAAAAAATCCAATTTTTCACAAGAAAGAGATTTTATACCACTTGTAGTAAACCTTGATATATAAAATATAAAACTCCTTAGCTTTAGAATGATAAAATGCATCCACACAATAATAGATGAAATAATATAAAGAAGACTCTTAAGGTAGGGTAACACCATCAATTACTTGTAATGGAAGGAATCACTTCCTAACCCATGACTCTCAAAATACAATCCTCATCATGTTCAATACAATGATACTTTTCTCAGGCGTATTCTTTGGGATCTATGCCAACAATCTCTCATTATTATATTATTCCCTCTAGCTATTGTTGATGTTTAGATTGGTCAAGATCCAAACAACAACCTCACGAGGATAAAATACTCCCCTGCATTTTTATAGAGGTGGTACTCCTCTTTTATGATCTGAAAGATATATCTTGAAACTTTGAAATATTAAAATAGCAGATACTTTAAAGAAACCCCATTTTATCGCTCAATAGAATACAAAATACTACTTATTGAAAAATTATATATTCACAAAGAAAGTTTCTAAGAAAAGGAAAAAAAATATTTCAAAGATTAATACAGTATACACNTAGAGAGATACAACGGTATTGCAACCACCAAATGAGATACAGAGAGATACATAGGTATTTCTATATTATATTAACAAAAGATACAAAGAGATACAACAGTGCTGCAACCACCAAATGTGCTGCCGTTTTACCAGAAACCAGCACAATTTGGGGTACGCATGTTTCTTCTGGAAAAAAAACAAAAGATTGTTTTACCATCTGTTCTGCCCGAAGGAAACCAACAAAGATGGCCATACATCGTCTTGACTCTGAACAACAAGATTAAAATAAAAAAGGAGGCCCAACATAGCTGGAAGTGAAAGAAAAAACCAGACTAAAAATGACATGATCAAATATCCGGTGGCTTATCGCCCTCGTCCTCCTGCCACGCTGCTCTGGCCTGAATGACAAACGGCTGGGCGCATGTTGGGAATTTTTGATTCACCAGGGCATTGGAGTAAGCATCCAGAAGCATATCCAAACGCTGTCCCATTAAGAGGGCTCTGTGCTCCTGGTCTGCTATTTGTCCTCAAAGTTCAAACACTAGATCCAAGTGTGCCGCATGGAGGAATGGTGGCTGGGCACCAGATCATGCATGCATTCCCTTTGTGTCTGCCTCGCTTGGAATAACCATCCCTGCTTCTGCGCTGGCCTCATCTTTTTCCATGGCTACTATGTTTGTATGGTGCACCGTTACTGCGCAGGTCCCCTGCGAGACCACATCCATGTAAGGCACTTCCTCAACATAACACGTTGGGAAATCCTCACAGAGCCTCCCACTTGTGTTGTCTCTTGCCTGAGTGTCTTCCATGTATGGTATTTCCTCACTGTAACAGGTTTGGAAATCCTCCTCAAACCTCCCCCTCATGCTACTTCCATCTATAGTTTCAGGTGCAGTTGGAGGATTTTCTTCTTGTGTAATGCCCATGGGTTGGAAATTATCTAGTGCTGGTGGGGTCTGAGTGTGCTCCTCCATCGCAGAATCAATTGTAGGAGCATGGAGTGCGAGACGGGCAACCCTTTCTCTCTGACAAAGAATGGATTTGGCCAGCGAGAGTGCTCTTTCCATATGCTGTCTCCTCTGGCGTTGAGCAGCGTGGGTGTATCAAGCCGACCCCCGACAAGGCTTGCCTTGCTTCGTGGGAATCATGGAGTAGGAGTGTGTTTCAAACTCACCAAGACTCAGAGAATTCTGAAGGATGGAAAGAAAAACACACTAGAGCTCACAGTCGACAAAAACTTGCAGAGCAAGAATGAGCCGAATGTGACCATGCCTCTTCGCTTTCACAATCTTGTGGGACGACTGTTCCTATCCTCGCAATAACTCTTCCATACTAAATTCTTGTAGTGCCAAACCTTTCCTGTGAGGGAGAAGTCACTCACCCGGAGGTGTGCTGTAATGTCTTGCTCCCATCGTTAATGCTGAATAGATGGGGAGCGACCTGCTGCATTTAAACCAAGGCTGGGCGCCATACCAGGTGGTGGTGCTGTGCAACGTGTCACCCCATCCGGGGCTAAGGAATCCCTACTAGAAAGGTCTTTGCATCGCCTCGAGAGTTCAGTATGATCAGAGAGATTGGCTTGCTAGTGTATGAGCTCTGACTTGGTCTCGACTCCCGCATTAGCTAGGCAATTTGCTACTTTGTTTGTGTCTCTTTTCACATGAGAAAGGACTATGGTGAGGTTGGGGTGGACAAGAGCTCCAAAGTCTTCCAGAAGTCCAGAAATCCTCCAACTGGGAGATATTCATAGTGGATGTTCTCCATGAAGGATTTTGGTGATGAGATGGATGATGATCTGAGAGTCTCCCTCTACGATGACCTTTTGTTGTTGATTGTGAGTTGAAACCTTAAGGCCTCAAATAAGGCTTAAAATCTCAACAACATTGTTTTTGTTCTCACCCAGGAAACCTGCCACCAAATGCATGATCTCGCCAACATGGTTCTGGAGGATTGAGCCGAAACTTGTCGGTCCTGGGTTTCCCCTAGAGGTGCCATCAAAGTTTATCTTGATGAAACCTAGTGGAGGGGGGGTCAATCTTGTAGGTCTGTTGGAATGGATTCCTTTTACCTTCACAGGAGTGTGAACATGAATGTGCACATTCCATCTTTTAAGAATATTTTTCTCCTCATGAGTGCATTGAAGATCTTTAGGGTTCCAGGGTTTGTTGTTGACCGTTTCTCAAATTAACTTCTCAACCCGTTCCCACGTGGTAGTAGGAAGAGAGGTTTTCGAATGAAAGATTCGTTTGTTCCATTCTTTCCAGATTGCCCATAAGGTGAACCCAGGGAGTAGCTTCCAAATGTGTTCGAGAATTGGGTTGTGGAAGGAGATCGTATCCCAATTCACAATTGTTTCCCTGATACTTCTCCTATTTCTATTGGTGCGTTTCATAGTTTGGGCTCCCAAATCCCAGATCTGCTGATTGTAATGGCAATTGTTGAAAAGATGTTCCATGGTTTCCTCTCTCTGGTGACATAGGGTACACCTAGAGGGGCCTATAAAGCCTCTTTTTAAGAGATTATCCCACGTGAGGATACGATTTTGAGCTGTGCGCCATAGGAAAATTGAAACTTTGGGCCAAAGGATACCTTTCCAAGTTTTTCTCCAGATGATTTATGGGAACTGATTTTGGTAATTTCCCTGCAGGTAATAGGCTTCATTAACCGAAAAAATACCTGTGGTAGAGTGTCCCCATCAAAGGATGTCCAGTCCATCTTTGATTGGTATTTTCCTGTGGGCAGTGCATTCTTGCCAGGCTTGGAGATCTGTGCCTTCTGTGAGCTATAGTTCTGTTCTCTCCATTTTCCATTGTCTCCAGGGCTGGTTCCTGTGAGTCGGATTCCAAAGATCTCT
>SNQJ01S0018316.1:4657-16045 GCA_010110895.2 Picea sitchensis | reverse complement strand
GCCATGAGTCCTACCAAAATAATGCGCTTTCTCCATTCCTGACTTCCCAGAAGGCATGCCTCTGAATGAGAAGGCGATTTTTCTAGGCCATGTTCCAAATGTTGGATCCTTGGATATGGTCATTGAATCTGATTAACTTATCGACTTGTGTATTTGGGGCATACTTTTGTTTCCATATTTGCACCCAGAGTTCTGTCGGATGTTGTAACCATCTCCACCACATTTTGGCCCCCATGAATTGGTTGAGCTTTCCCGGATCACAAAGTCCCAGTCCTCCAAACTTTTTGGACTTGCATAGTTTATCCCAGCCAACCAATGCCCACTTTTTATTGGCTTGGTGGCCGTGCCACAAGATATTTCTTTGGAGGCCCCTGATTGCTCAAATTACTGAGATAGGCACTGCCAGAGCAGTGAAGAGGTAGGTGGGAAGTGCCTACATGACTAAATTGAGGAGCACCAGTCTGGAAACAATATTAAGAGGTCTAAAGGTCCAGTTGCTTAACTCGTGGGAGATGGAAAGGAGAAAGCTATCCCAAGAAATGGAATGCACCGGCTCCCCTGTGAGGGGTATGCTAAGTTAAATGGAAGAAAGGGAGCTCTTAGGTATTCCTAAAATTCCGGAAATATGGTTCTTTATTGTAATTGGCATATTGAAAAAGTAAATCTTAGATTTGTCCAGATTTAAGAGCATGCCTGAGGCTTCCGTGAAATCAGAGAGAATGATGTTAAGCTTGGTGGCTTCATGGGATGTGGGGGTGTTCATTAGTAGACTGTTGTCAACAAACTAACTGTGCGAAGGTGCTGGATGGATGTTATGAAGGGGTAGTCCTGTTAGGGAGCCTTCCAAAATTTCTGCCTTGATGTAGCGCCCTAGCCCTTCTGCCATGAGCACGAAGAGGAAGAGAGAGAGAGGGTCACCCTGTCTAATTCCTCTGGTAGATGAGAAGGGTTGGGAGGGTATCCCATTGACTAGGATGGAGAAAAAGGTTGAGGAGGTGAGCTTGAGAACCCAATAGACCCATATTTTATCAAAACCAAAGGACTCCAGCATAGAGCGCAAGTATTGCCAGCTTACTCTATCAAAATATTTTGAGAGATCAAGTTTAATAAGCATACCTAGTATCTTGGTCATTTTCAAAGAGTGGATCACCTCATTAGCCAGAATAACGCTGTCCATGATTTGCCTCCCTTTCACATAAAAGACTTGCTCTTTGGAGATAACAAAATGCAGGATTGGCTTAAGGCGAGTGGCAATCACTTTTGTGATTATTTTGTAAATAACATTGCAGAGGGATATTGGTATGAACTACTTGGGATGAGTAACATGCTCCTCCTTGGGGATGAGTGTGAGAAAAGTTGCATTAAGTGCAGAGAGTACTTTTCCAGACGTTCTAGATTCTTCGATAGCCAACCATACCTCTTCCTTAATTAGATCCCAGCAGTGAAGGAAGAAGTCCGTGGTAAATCCATTCGGGCCAGGTGCTTTTCTTGGGGGCATTTCCTTAACAGCTAGGTCCACTTCAGCTTGAGTGATGGGGCATAGGAGTGCTTCATTCTGCTGAAGGGTGACCAACGAGGGTATGTGATTCGTTATTTTCTGGATTGCTTCCTCCCTATTCTCGATGGTTTCCGTGAAAAGGTCTTTGTAATAAGTGTTGAGTTTCTCAACAATTTGGTCATGTTCTCTTATAGGGATTCCTTGAGAATCCTCCAGTTGAGTGATGCAGTTGATATATCTGCGGTGCACCATTGATTTGTGGAAAAATTTTGTGTTTCACTCGCCCTCTCTGAGCCATTGAACTCTGGACTTCTGACGCCAAAGAATTTCTTCTTGCTTTCTCCATTCCTCCATTTCTGCTTGGAGTTACTCTTCTTATTTCACTAGATCGGGGGTTCTACTTCCTGAGATGAAGGTTCTTTGCAGGTCTTCAAGCGTGTGTTCAATTTCTTACTGTCGTTGGAAAATATTTCCAAAGGTGGATTTGTTCCAGATCTTCAGTTGTTTCTTGAAGTTTTTGAGGCGCTGCTGGAATTTGTACATGTGAGTACCATGCTCCACTTCAACCTGGATCCACCAGGTATGTGCCAACTGATGGAAGTCTGGGTGAGAAAGAAATAACTTTTGAAAGCGGAAGGGTTTAGGTCTGGGAATATTGCCAAGATCTAGACAAAAGATGATAGGCCAGTGATCCGATCCTGATTTTGGCATTATGTTGGCTTCCATTGCCGGGATTCCCTTGAGAAGGGTTTCTACTACTAGGAAGTGGTATAATATGCATGCTATGTGCTGGTGGCCTAAGCATCGATTGGACCAAGTGAAAATTCCATTTCCAGTTTCCATATCCACCATATTTAACTGATCTATGAGGGTTTTGAACTTACCACTGTCTTGCTCCAGCCTTTTGGTTCCTCCAGTTTTCTCCTCCAGCATCAGGATCATGTTGAAGTCGCCACCCATGACCCAATTGGGCGTATTCAACATAGTTTTGACATGCTATAGTTTTTGTATGAAGCTTTCCTTGTCTTATGCACTCTACAGTCCATAGACGTTGGTGACGGCTCCTTCCTTGGTAGATCTTGTTACTGTGAAATAAGCTGTGAGAGTGCCTGTCATGGAGAAGGGTTGTTGCAGAGTGACAGTATGAGGGTTCCAAATAATGGATAGCCCTCCGGAATCTCCCACGTAGTCTTGATGGAAGAAGTCGCAACCCCTCCAGCTTCTTCGGAAGATGTTTTCAGCTTCTAGTCTTGCACATTTAGTCTCTTGTAGGAGTAGAACATCTGGGTTTTCAGCTTTGATGCAGTCTCGAAGGATCCTTTGCTTATATCTACCATTGAGCCCTCTAATGTTCCAAGTGATTATCNATGAGGAAGGAGGGGGGGGGGTGGAGGTATCCCTCCGATAACCTATGAATCTGTCTTGAGTTTATCAATAGGTTTCCTGCTTCTTTGATAAGCTGGTGGGTTGTTTTGCGTCCCCTCCATTTGTTTTCCTTAGTTTCCTGCTTAGATTCTGTGCCTGGGTTGACGGTTATGCCTAGTCTTTCCATAGATCCTACTGTGGAGTTTGTGAAAACTTTATGGACTTTACGAAGTTGGTCCACATAAATGTGTTGCAGGTCTTTTTGGTTAATATCTTCTTCCAACTTTTCCAGGTCTATGTCCGCCAGATCCGTTTCATCCATCTGCATCGTGGTGTATCCATATGTACCTATTTGAGTAGCTTGGGTTGTTCCTTTGGTTTGAGTTGGGTTGTGTTCCTCTGGGATTTTCCCCTTCGCCTAGGTTTTTGCTTGATGAGGGTTTTGTAATTTCCTCCTCTTCTGATAATTGATTCATAACATCATAGGAATTTTCGGTTGGGACTTTTGGGGCCATGCTCTGGTTCTATTTTCTTGGTGGATTTTTCCTCCGACCTATGATATTGTTGAAGCCATCTTTTTTCTTACTGTCACCAGCCTTGGTGCTTGGAGTGTTTAGAGGGCAATCTCTGAAGAGGTGGCCGTGCTCGTGGCACTTCTTGCCGCGAAAGGGGATGTGTTCATAATCGATTATTTGATTCCAGTCTTCGTCTTGATATTCTAGAGTGATTGATCCTGGCAGGGCCTTTGAGATGTCCATATAAATACAGATGTGGGCATATGAGGTGTACTTTCTCATCTTTGTAGCCTCCGACGACTTTACATAGCGCTCCACTGTGTTCCTGATACCCATGAGTATTTCTTCCAGCCATAATTCCTGGGGCAGTGAGTACAGACGTATCCATACTGGCGCCCTTGTAAATTCCTCCTTCTCTAGGCTGAATCTGTCTGTCCAAAAGCACAGAAACAATCCCATTGAGTTGTAGAAGTACGGTCCGTTATCAAAGATTCTATCCTTGTCTTCGAGGTTGTACAGGATTATTGTGAAGAGGCCCTTGGAGCTGAGATAAACTTCATAGTCTACTTTGGGGTTCCACCAGTCCTTGATCCATCGTGTGAGGTCATGTTTAGTCGGCCATAGGCCTAAAAATTTGCCGATTAGGGCATGATCCATCATAAACTGAGTGTGATCACCTACTCGTGTTGATTTGATATGATAATGAGGGGGTTTGTCCATTTTCGGTATACACTTGCCTGGTTCCCATCCTCGAGAAGCTTTTGGATGAGACGTACTGGGTTCTACGTCCATTTCTTTCCTCAGCCCCTGTTCTTGTGTGAAAAGATGATCTTGGAGATGCGGAGGTGGCTTGAATGTGGGTCTTTTGGCTCGGGTTCCATTCCTGTCATTGGCCATAATGTCACTGTACAAGGGGGGTTTCCCCCCCTCTTCCAGACTCATCCTGGCTGCTCAGTTGTCTCGTGAAGCCTTCACCCAAGGAGCTTAGTCCGTTGGCTTGGAACCGTGGTGTCAGTGCATGCAACGATCATGTCTGAGGCATTGCAGAGCCCTGTACAAAAATAAAATAACCATTATATGAAAAATAACATAATTCTCACATCGATCACAATATCATAAATTTTGATCACATTCATAAGAAGGAATAATACGAGTACACAATTGAGAGACCTTTAAAAGAGTATTTCATTCAAAATAAGAGAGAACATGATGGGTGCATTTCAAACATCCCATACTCAATAACTTAGAGTTTGAGAAATCATTGAAATTACACCCCAAACTAGTCATCTTGGGAGTTCAAAAATAATAGTCTTAATAGTTTGTTTTTCAATAAATAAAAAGAAATCATTTGTCCAAATGGACTAGTATGGGGCCCCTGTGGACCATAAAAATAAAGTGGAACAGGGCTGAACCTAGAAAGAAGAAAGAAGGAGACGATCATAAATCGGTATTGTTTTTCAAGAACGATAAGACATAACTAGATGATTCCTGAATGAGAAAAGAAAACGAATAGAGAAATTATGAAAGATGTGATCAGTTTACTCATTGTGATGGATTTCTCTCTTTGTCTATCTACTTGTCGAGGTAACTTTGTACTCTCCTTTGTTGGGATTCCTTGATCGGTTGTAACCGCCTCTTCATGATATGGTTCGGTTAATTTGATTGAGGCATTCTTTAACCAATTTTCAATATAATCTCTCACAGGCACAACAATTATCTCATGCGTTAATTTTATATCAAATAATGAATTTTCCAGATCTTGGAAATCAATTGAGAGATGATGTAAAGTATCTTCAATGTATTCATTCTTGTTTACATAGTTTACTAACCAACTTTCAATTTCTAACTCTGAATACTCGATCAAACTATCAAACTTCTCGGTTGATGCAGACTTTAATAATTTCAATTTTTCTTCAAATTGTTCCTTTGTCATAAAAATAAAATTTAATATAAACTTTGGGTATTCAACTTCTCTTGTTGTCCCAAGTAGATCCAACTCAACTAATTTTAAATATGATTCTCCATTTTTTATACTTATAGTGTCACAATCAACCAATATTTCTTTTAAACACTTGATTCTTTTAATCCAGCATGCTTTGAATTGTTTAATGCGAATTGCGCAAGGCAAGTCTTCTTCTTTTCTTTTAAACTCACTCATATTTGAAACTTTCATAACAAAGGTGATAACACCTCCTTTATAAAATTCCTCATCATTTTCTAGGTCAACCTATAGATATTGTCTCAAATTTGTGATTCTAGATCCCAAGGAAATACAAATGTTTGTCAATTTCCATGCCTCAAGAATACGAGACATTATTTTATTAATATTTTCTCCAATATATTTTTAATAGAAATGAGAAATCTCATTGTTCCTCTCAATCTTGAATTGGAATCTGGTGTTCTGTCAAAGCTCTTCTAGGGTTGCATTGTAGCAATTGGGCTAACAAATATGGGTGGAGGCATCAGAGCACTCTCTAGTTCTTTAATTCTATCTTTCAAGGTGAAATTTTCATTTTCCATTTCATCAACAGATATTTTAAGGGCTTCCCTTGTAGCTTCATGGATCCATACAATTTTGTAAGGTGGAACCCCATTGGGATCAAGTTCCAAACTAGATTTTCCTTGAACTTTTTTTTTTTGAATGAACTTTTTCAAGGACCAATTTCTTTGTACTCTTGTCGAACAAAACACTATGAAAAGTCAAGGAATCTTCCTCAAAGAATATTGGTTCATGCATTTCCAATTATACTGCAACTTATTTACTTTCCTGAACCCTTTGTTCTTCAACGGGGAATTATGTACCCTCAATGTTTGCATCCAAGTCCATGTCTTCAAGAACAATTTCATCTTCAGGTATGAACTCATTTACTCGCTGATTTGTTTTCCTTTTTGCCTTACTAGTCACTGGAAGCTTATGAGGTCTCTCTAAAATTCCCTTAGGAGGGTTATGATCACCTCCATCATCCAAATTGTTAGTTGAAGATTTATTTTTCTCTTGAGATGTAATTTGAGGGTTTTGATTTGGTTGTTCAAAAAAACGGGTATTCCAACAGAGGACAACCACCTTCAGTAACCACTCACACAACCAAATCAAAGATCAAAACACAAATGTTTTCACATGGTAAAATGCCTACATGGAAACATCCATGACTGTTGGGCTCTAAAGTTGTCTAAAACAACCTTAGTTTAACATTAATTTATCAACCCGAGGATTCGTCTTTTATCTCAAAGAACATCGACAAAGTCTATGCAGATAGCTTGTAGAGGATAAAATCATGTAGTTAAAATAGATATGAGTTGATCAACAATCAAGTTCCTTAAACATTCATTAAAGATTCTAGGAATTGAAATCTAAAGCTGTGTAATGGAAAATAACTAATTAACCTATTGAATTCATTGTAAAAGAAGTAATTGAATCTAAGTACAGACTTGCAGAATTAGCTATTGCTATGAATCAAATTGCTGGAAAGGAAAAGGCAAATTACTCTACCTATGCAAAGAAACATGAACTGTAATCTAATTGAAAAGGGACAACAATCGTAATTCTATCGAAAGAAATAACAACTATGTTTTAACAGAAAGGAACAATAATTGTAAACTAAGTGAAAGGAACAACAATTTTAAACTAAGTGAAAGGAACAACAAGTGTGAACTTATGAGGAAATGCCACGCATCAAATATCAGTAATGGAAATTGGAACAACAATCATCGAATTCTTTAGGAACATCTATCTTTTGCAATTGACATGGAATCATCAATACACTTATGCATTCATTTAACTATTAAAAAAGAGAATCAAATCACAAAACAAAAATTGAACTAATACAAGTACAGGTCGAACAATATCTCCTTCAGACTGGGCCCTTGGTTTGCATGCAATTCTTCTCCTCTTCAAGGTCTATTTTAGACTTTATATATTACAATAGTCTAGGTAAATTAAGCTATCCCGAGGATCGAGAGATCCTCAGGATTGCTTTAATATTATAAAGTTACAATACGAGAAACTCAATCATCTTCAGAACTGCCTTGCGCCATGCAATCCTCAACCTCCAATAGCTTACGCATCTTCAAGATTTCCTTTGCGATCTTGGGTTTGAAAATATTTAACTAATCCTGTAATAAAACTAGACAATTCCAATCATATTTAGGATCTATGTAATCTAACTTTATCAATAACACAAAAGAGTATATTATTCATTTTCTATTCTATTTGATCCTAAATAACCGAAAAGTCAATCAAGATGATATCATGAAATGTGGGAAAAAGGAAGATATTTATACCTTTTTCATAGCCTAACATACCCCCCATCTTACCTTCTTGCATGTCCTCATGCAAGCTGAGATCTTACATGTAAAGAAGTAATTCTATAAGGTGGAAAGGTTGGTTCACTAGGTCTTCTGAACCCATTGCATCTTTTGAGTTCTCCAAAAGCAACATCCTCCCTTTTTATTATTATTTTGATAATCTCTTTGGTAACTCTCTAGAAGAAACCAGATGATAGGGGGATTATATCTACATCCAATCCAAGCAGGTCCTTCCTCTTGGAGCAATCAAGAATACCTTTCTATTTTGAAGGTAGCTGCAAAGAAATTCTTGTATCCAAAGGGTTCCCTACTCTTCACCTCACTGGAGGATGCATCCCATATCAGTTTAGAAGCAGCAAGGGATTCTTCCTTAAGCTCTCTAAAATGAGTGATACCGGAGCATATAACTTGTAGATGGATAGGGGCTAAGGAGTCTGCGACCCCCCCTCTTTTCATAAAAGTTTTATGCCACATAATGGCTAGAAAGGACTTTGGAGGGTCTCCCCTAACCCATAGATCTAGCCCAGTTTCCCTCTTTAAGAAGGTTTTATGAGATTTTCCCCTTCTGACTTGGTTCTGAGTAAATGATAGAAATGCCTGAAATTGTATGTCACCTATGAATGGGCCAGGGTTATCTTCCCTTTTTTCTTCCAAAATGAAATTATGAAAGTACAATTCACATAAAAAGTATTGTACCTTTTTGTCCTTCTCTTTGAAACATGAGATAAACTCATGCACAATGGAAAATGAAATTGGTTTACCTACTTTGATGGCCTTCACTCTCAATAACAGATATCATTCTAGCAAGAATAAAGTGTAATTGGTGGCAGGGGCTCTGTAATTAATAGCATCAGAGTAGACATCACATATGTCTTTGATTTACTCCAAAGCTTTTTCGAATTGAGTTTGCACCTTTTTCACTTTCTCTTGGGCTCTGGTGAGTGTGGCATAGGTCTCACTCTCTATTGCTGTCACGTCCTTCAGTTGTTTAACAATCTTTTGATGTTCAGTCTTAGTGACCATATCATCTTGGTATTGAGCCAATGCTCACTGGGCTTGTGTAAGCTCTGCTTTTAGTTTATCAATGGTGATACCCTATGCTTGAGATTGGGATACTTGGTATTCTTCCATAGCGCCCATCTCTTCCCTGTATTGACTTAATACTTGATGGGCCTGTGTAAGCTCTGCTTCCAGCCTGTCCACAAAAGAACTTTGTTTCTGGGACTGGAGTGGCCGGTGTTCTGCCATAGTTAGTAATTCATTTTTGTTTTGAACCAGGGTTTGTTGAGATTGCATCAATTCTTCCTCCAATCTCTTGATGGTAGCATTCTGCTCAAGGAGTTGAGATATTTCCTCTAATATCGGGGTTTTTGTCTTCACCTCAACATCAATTGCTTCTGTAGTTTTCATATTTTCTTGCATTTCTAGAGGAATTACCTCCTCATTCTGAGCTATTGTTTCTTCTACTACTATTTCTTCAGGGTCTGTCTGTATCCCTACAAAATTTGTACTGACTGCTTCTTTAGGAAGAGGATTTCTTCCTTGCATTCTATCCCTTTTGTTTTTCTTTCTTCTGTGGGCCTTATCTGCTTGTTCTAACTGTTTCCTCAATTCCTTAATAATCTCCTTGAGTTTTCCCACCTTCTGCTTTAATACTTCAACCTTCTTAGCCTTTTTCTTTAACAGTTTGTTTTATTTCTTTAACTTTCTAATTTTTTTGGCTGATTTTTGTTTATGAGAGGTCTCAAGGGATTCTTCATTCTGGGGAGAAGATGGGTGATCCTCTGTTCCTTCCAAATGTTCTTCCTATCCAAGATGGATTCTTGTTTCAAAATTAAGTTATTCCTGTGCTATGTGCTCTGGAAAGGTCATTTCAATATAAGGAAAATATTCATCTGGTTTTGAAGAGGAGGCTTGTTCTGGGCATTCTTTTGTATTATTTGTGCCCTTATCAATTGAGGTTCCCAAGCTTCCCAAAACCTGGGCCATTTCTACCTCATAGCTCTTCAAAAATTGTTCTGTCAAGTGCTCCGATGTCGGTTGGGTGTCTTCCTGCTCATTCCTTTGTAAGGTCTGTTATGCTTGCCCAATTTCTTGAACATTCTCCCATGGAGCATGTTCTGTAGAATTCTGAAGTTCTTTAGGCTGCTCTATTGTACCCTGAATTGGTTCAGTCATTTTCTGAATTCACCTGCTTATTCTCCTTGTCTGAATGATGGTTTTAGGGGCAGTTGTTGCTCTCTTCCTCTTTTTCGTTATTGGCTGTGTTTGTGAGGTCTGGGCCTCTGTAATTTGGGCAGGGTCTGCCTCAACCTCGGTTTGAGGAGATGGGATTTCTCTTTGGGTAGTAATATCCTCTACCTATCTATCTTCAATTTATTGTGGTGGGTTTTTGTGGCATAATTCAGGTTGCTCCAATTGTGGAGGTCTATTAGCCTCAATCAAGTTATCCCAGGTCAATTGAGTTTGACTCAGTGCTTTATTTGTTATCAGTTTAACTAATATGTGGTGACTGATAACATAAAAAGGGTCCTTGGATTTCTGTGTTCTTAAGGCAACCTCATGTAATATGGCATTCATAAATAAGGGTAGATTAAGTACTAACCATTGTTTTAAGGCTGCCAACAATTTGAGGTGGCGAGGTTGAATTATGTCATATCGTCCATCATGGGTGATGTACCGCTGAATTATCCCTACTAGTTCCTTCCATGGTTCTCTGAGGGTATTGGGATTAAGTCCTTTTCCTTTCTTATCCAATTCTTCCCTAGGGTCTGTGAAAGTTTCCACAGCTTCCTTCAGTGTTGTGTATCTTCCTATCCATTGAATACCCATGTTAGGGAGGCATGTGACCTCTACTAAGATTTCCGGGGTGACTGAGATTTGTATGCCTCGCACCATAGAGACTTCTCCCTGCAGATTCTGAAATAATTCAAGAGTGACATTCGTGTCATATCCTTGCAGACGGTTGAAGTACTCCGTCCACCCCATCCGGTGCAGGATATCTCTTGCTTGCTCTGTAACCTGTATTAAAGTTGGATCCCTGTGCACACCTCTACCACCCATTTTGTGAGAAAATGGGGATGACTATCATTCCTGGTAGCATACTTGGTTAGACCATCTCAGAGGAAAAATCACCAAAAATAACAAATAGCAGAGACAACAAATGTTCACAAATGTGGATATTTATTACAATCATTACTATCTATTTTGAGAAGCGTGTCGAGTGTCCACTCCCCTCATTAATGTAAAGGTTGACCTCGACTGTCAGCGTAGGGGAGAGTAATGAGTGTAGGTATTCATGGTGAGAGGTAATGATTGTACTGCTGCCACCAATGGGGATCAATGATTTATTTTCAAGCAACATGTTTTAACGGTAATCATTAAACGTTAGTCCTCTTTTGTGGAATTGAAATATACCTATACTCAAAAGAATGCTTTAAGGATACATACACCGAATAAATTAAATATGTTCATTTAAATAATCTCCCACATATCATAATGTTGTGTCTTTTCCATTTTATTGACTACAACCGAAATGATAGCCTTGTTATTGAGTGAAGGAGATTGAGAGATACACAAAAACTTGGCATTTAAGGTAAACTTCCATACCATAGGCAGAGCCACTGTTACCAGCAGGCGTCCATAGCCTTGACCGGGTTTCCTTTTAACCCTTAGATGAGCCCATATCCTTGATTATTTGATTTT
>SNQJ01S0018315.1:175889-185987 GCA_010110895.2 Picea sitchensis | reverse complement strand
AAAATAATTTACTTTTAATGTCATGGGTTAATTACATATTTTTAAGTTTTATGCGATGTTTTTATATCCTAGGTTACATGTTGTTTAATTATTATTTGAAACCTAAAAATAGTTGTCAATATAGTAAAGTACATGGTAGACTAAAAATATCATTTAGAAACACATAATTTCATGTAAATTCATTAATTTTTGTTTTTGTAGTTTCTATGCATGAATCTTAGTAGGACGTTGCTTTCGATTATTTTATATTTTATAGATTGGGTTTTCGGGATGAATTGAGAGTTATGTGAGGGGGAGGGGAGGGGACATGTGAGCTTCCACCTTCACATGGTTGGCCTTGTTAAGTAGAGGACAAATTATTCTTGAAACCAAGAGAAGCTCTTTCATTTTTATACCATCATGATCGTATAAGATTTCATCAATATTGTTACTTATTTGAATATTCTTAGAATTACAATAAACCCTATTTTTCATATGTTCTAGTAGATATGTTAAAGATTCCAAGTTTCATATTTCTATTTGATTGAAGGTCCAACTATCATGCAAAGTATCAAATTTATATTTCAAGTTGATAAACCAAATATGATATGAATCCAAGCATCATTTGATATCGTCGCAAGAGAGACTAATGTAAATAAACTTGCGACAAATTTGTTATACTATCATTGAAAAAAGTTCGTCGATAATTTTATGACATTAGTATGTAATTTTGTACAAAAATAATGGATGTTGGGGACTACACCATGGTCAAGGACTATCTGCATGCCTTAACGATATGGGATGGTTTCTGGACTCAAATTTGACTGACACACCCACTTTCTTCCATCATCAATTCATCATGGAAATTACCATAAACCCAACTATTTTTCATATGTTATAGTAGATATGTTAATGATTCAAAGTTTCATATTTGTATTTGACTGAAGGTACAACTAGCTTGCAAAGTATCAAATTGAGATTTCAAGTTGATAAACCAAATATGAAAAGAATCCAAGCTGCATCATTTGATATCATCGCAAGAGAGACGAATGTAAATAATATTGCGACGAATTTGCTATACTATCGACGAAAAAAAAACATCGATAATTTTATGCCATTAGTATGTAATTTTGTACAAAAATAATAAATCTTGGGGACTACACCATGGTCAAGGAATAAGGAACGAGGAACGAAAATTGCACGAGGACTAGACATGTTCGACATTGGGGACCTGCGAATGGGACCAACATTGAAATTTTTTCAAACAATTTATGTATGCACTAAAATTTTTTATGGATAGACTATTGGAATGCCTTAAAAATATGGGAGGGTGTCTGGAATCAAATTTGAGTGACACACCCACTTTCTTCCATCATCACTTCATCATGTAAACCATAAACCCTAATTTTCTTTTCGAGTACCCAATTTGGTTGACCCAAGTTTTAGGCTTTCGTTGGTCTCTATTCATTTTTATTTTAGGTTCTACATTAATGTATCTAAAATGTATCTACATCATATCTCTGATGAAAAATCCCTTTATTTCATTGATTTCTTAATCAACACCATCAAGATACTAGAGGCAAACAACAGTGACATGTGAATGAGGCCAACGTCGAAATGTTTTCAAGTTGTACCTGTATGCACTTAAATTTGACCTGGATAGACTATTCGCATGCCTTACTAATATGGGAGGGTTTCTGGACTCAAATTTGACTGACACACCCACTTTCTTCCATCATCAATGCATCATGTAAACCATAAACCCAGTTATTTTTCATATATTCTAGTAGATATGTTAATGATTCCAAGTTTCATATTTGTGTTTGACTGAAGGTCCAACTAGCTTTAAAATTATCAAATTGAGATTTCAAGTTGATAAAGAAAATATTAAATGAATCCAAGATGCATCATTCGATATCATCGCAAGAGAGATGAATGTAAATAATCTTGTGACGAATTTGCTATACTATCGACAAAAAAGGTTCATCAATAATTTTATGCCATTAGTATGTAATTTTGTACCAAAATAATGGATATTGGGGACTACACCATGGTCAAGGAACAAGGAATGAGGAACGATGAACGAGGACAAAAATTGCATGAGGACTAGACACGTTCAACAGCAGGGACATGCGAATGGGCCCAACATTGAAATTTTTTCAAACAGTTTCTGTATGCACTGAAAATTTTCATGGATAGACTATTGGCATGCCTTAAAGATATGGGAGGGTTTATGGACTCAAATTTTAGTGACACACCCACTTTCTTCCATCATCACTTCATCATGTAAACCATAAATTCTAATTTTCTTTGGGAGTACCCAATTTGGTTGGCGCAAGTTTTAGGATTTCATTGGTCTTTATTCATTTTTCTTTCAGGTTCTAAATTAATGTATACAAAATGTATCTACATCATAGATGTGATGAAAAAATATCTCTATTTTCGTTGATTTCTTAATCAAGACCATCAACATACTAGAGGCGAAAAACAGTGACATCTGAATGGGGCCAACGACGAAATGTTTTCAAAATGTATATATATGCATTGAAATTTGACCTGGATAGACTATTCGCATGCCTTACCAATATGGGAGGTTTTCTGGACTCAAATTTGACTGACACACACACTTTCTTCCATCATCAATGCATCATGTAAACCATAAACCCTAATTTTCTTTCAGAGTACCCAATTTGGTTAACACAAGTTTTAGGCTTTCGTCGATATTTTATATGTCTCATAAAACTTTAGTATTTGTCATTGTTTGGTCATTTGTTATTCATTGAGGGCATAAGCTGAGGCATTCTTGAAATTTCCTCGAGCTCCTCCAATATTGCCTTGTATTTTATTCTTGTAAATGTCGTCAACTATCTACCATAACATCTAAGAAAGGAAATGATTTTTCTAATGGAATATTCCCACCAAATTAGAATTCAACCTTTGTCCCCTCGGGGCCTTGGACTTAGCTTCCATATTTTTGGGTGGATAACTTCCCCCACTCCTCTATTGAACAATGGGTTAGATTCCATATTTATAGGACCGTGCAAATAATTCTTTCTATTTTTAAATATGTTAATTGCTTGGCTAGCAATTCTATCCTCCACTCAATTCCCATTATGACGTGTTGAGATTCATTCTTCATTTCTAGATTAATGTTTTGATTGGGTATACGTTCCCTGTATTTAAGAACAAATTAGTTAGTATGGTCATGGGATGCCTTCATTGAACTTTACATTTTCCAGTGGTAACATTGGTCAAGCCATGTGATGGGTAATTTTCCTTCTCATCATTCACTTGAGTGGATTCTTCCCTTTGGGTTTAGTTATTAGTCTTGATTCTATATTATAGCAACAAAAAATTTAGATTATCCATCTTCCAATGCTACAATGATCCACTATCAAATGATTTATTACCTCTAAGCAATCCTCTAGTTATACTACCCTTTCCCTTTGCATTCATATAGTTCATCTTGACTTCTTCTAGAGGATTCACTAGAAATAGCCAACTCCTCATTCACTATTGCAACTTATTAAATCAATAATTATTCAATATTTTTCTTGTTTTTGAATGCAATTGTGTTGGATCACTAATCATCAATGACTATTTCTCCTTCTTGGTGGTAACAATTTTGGTTTCTTTAATTATTTTTGTCTCCATCATAATGATTATTCTATAATCACCATCTAATATTATTAAATTGGTTAGAGTGATATCTTCTATTTCCATATGAAATTGAAATCATTAATAGTCCAATTGATAATGTTGCAGTGATCCTTGGAATCTATTGAATGAATTCAATATGAAATGTTCATTGATCACCTTGTCGAAGCGATTGATGGATTTTATTGTCAACCAACAACTCTAGTGGCCTCAATTTTGATTTATCTAACTTTCCCCATGTATCCTTCATCATATTTCTTACTATGGAACCATCATCCAACAACATATTGGCTAGAGAGCGATCTCCTATTTCCATATGTATTTTTCTCCTCCATACTTGTATAAGATCATAATGTTTGTAACCTATACTCATTGTTTCATTGTATCAATAAATTTTTGGTATTGATGTCATTGATAGTCTAATTGATTGTCATGATAGCCCTCTAAATATGTAGAATTAATTCTTCCCAAGTTTTTCATAGATCACCCAGTTGAATCCCTAGTTATAGATTTTAGAATCTATCAACTCATTGTTCAATAACGTGTAGGTCAACATGAATTATATTGTTTTCTTATTTGTATTATGCATTCCATGTTCTATGGAAATCAACACAAATTCTCTCTCTTGTGCTAGCTTGAACATTGTTTGCATTTGGTTCCTCATTTCTCTATTAATGATTGAACATTCTTTGTATTTGTTTGAACACAAATACAATGAATTTACAATTATCTACTAATGATTCTCTTGTTATTTTGGTGTCACTAAACACGTTTTCTTTTTCACCTATGTCAATTGACATAGCCATGACCTTTGTATTCTTGAGATTGTAGGGCCATGTTCTGGTAGGCTTTGATGTCGTTTCAGCGCTCTTCATGTCGAAATGTTTTATTAGGGTTTATGGTAGTTAAGCTCATTAGGAGTTACAAGTCAAATAAAGGTTACATTGGTTTAGAATTGTGCTTTATAGGAATTAGGGGTTAATGTTTATAGGGGTTAGGTATGGAAAGAATTAAGGGTTAGGTGTTAGGGATGGTAAGGGTTATAGTGTTATGGAGTAAAGTGGTCATATGGTTTGAGTATTATAAGGATTAATGTTTATGAGATATAGGTATTAGGTGATTAGGGTTAATAAGTTAGGCTTTATCTATTTGGGGTTTATAAGCTAGAAATTATAGAGGTTATAAGTGATTAGGGTTAACATTGGTGATAAACTAGTACTAATAATGGATAGATGTAATAGTTAATGTACATGTTTGGGGTTATAAGGTTGAAAGATTAGGGTTAAATTTTCAAGGGTTTAAGGGTTTGGGATTCTAAATATTGTAGTGGTTATGAGTCAAATGTGTTTGGGGAAATAAATTATAGTGATTATAAGGGTTAATGGCCATAGGTTATTAAGGGTTAGATGATTACTCGGTAAGAGTGGTTGTATGTAATATTATTAAAAAATATAGTTACGGGGGTTTAGGCAGGATCTAGTAGAGATTTGGTGAAGATATCTACGTGTTGATCTACTAAAGGAACAAAGATTCACACAAGTTGTCCTTGAGCATGAGGTTGCCAAATTTAGTGCATCCAAATATCCATCTGTTTTGTCTTCTGATGATTCATTGGATTATGAATAAACTCAATGGTACTTTGATTGTCACAAAGGTGGAATGAGTTTGTGGAGGAAGACCAAGTTGATGAAGCATCATCTGTATCTAGGGAAGATGCTTCTCGACATGAACTTCACTAGCATAGTTGTTGTTAGTGGAGAAGAGAATAACAACTTGTTTCTTCTTATAACACTAACAAATTGGTCCAGAGCCAAGATAAAATAAGTAGCACAAGGTAGATATTATCTCATCAAGATCACTAACCTAGTGGACATTGAAAAAACCAAGGAGGCATATATTAGTACGATCGGGCATGGATGGTACTCGGTTCACCATATTTACAATGGCCACCAAGGGGGCACCAAAAACCACAAGACATGTGGTTCTCTTTCATCGGTTGTACCTTATCTCCGGTTGAACTGATTTCAGGGTGGGAAAGTCGTTAAAAAGAAAAGATAACTCTTCCCAGGCCCCCAATGACATCTCCAGATTTCCTAACATTATCGTCCACCACCATGTCCTAGTTCAGGAATATTAACCCAATTCTCTTTCGATGTTCATGCAGAGTGCACTCTTGATACAAGAATTCCCCATCTCTTAGGATCGACTAACCGGCCATGTCCAAGTTATGTTCACATGGAACATTTCCCCACTTCACTATAAAATTAAAATATTGTTACATATATAACATATATATGTTACAAAAATATAACATATATGTAACATATATATGCTATATATGTAACATATATATGTTATATATGTTACATATGTTACATATATAACATATATATGTAACATATATGATATATATGTAAAGAACAAAACCCGATCACGCCCTAAAATGATTCACAATATTGCACATTGAAATGAACATAACCCGACCGTGCCCTAAAACAAATGCTCCATAACACCATCCACCATCCGACTGGTGCATTGCATAGCCCACAATCTAACTAAACCAAAATCCCTAACCCCATTCACCCTAACTCGTCCCCATTCCAAGAATTGATCCCTGAACTCAGCCGACTCCATTAGGCCCATTTGCATTCATCTCGATCCACAAAGGTATACAGAGACCCCAAAAAGAGACACGTTGACCCCATCAAGGAGCCACAGAGACAAAGAGCGACAAATAAGTGAACTAGACCATCAACGGCTTCCATTGTAGTAAATTTTCCTCACTCTGTCCTTTTCAACATTTTCAGTCTGGAAAGTCTAGGGAACACATGCATCATCATTTGAATGATATATTCTATATATTCAATATAGGGAACCATGTTTGAATTAGATATTTTTCATACTTGAGTTAGGGAGTATTCGAATTTAAATCTATGCCAACCATCTAAAACACTTCAAGAATCCATCTAAAATACCATAACTGGAAATTGGGCAGTCAAACAATGTGAAATATCCTACAGTCCAAGTGTTTGTCAAAATTCCACACTCAGGAAT
Organism: Picea sitchensis; assembly: GCA_010110895.2. Taxonomy (NCBI): domain Eukaryota; kingdom Viridiplantae; phylum Streptophyta; class Pinopsida; order Pinales; family Pinaceae; genus Picea; species Picea sitchensis. The sequence goes on along the minus strand of SNQJ01S0018315.1, from coordinate 179,297 downwards.
TCATATAAAATTGATACAACAATGAGTAAATTCATAACAACCTCTATAAACATTGCAGTGGCAAATTGTTTAACGAAAGAACAACATAGTAAAACTAAGAAAAAGACCAAAAATAATTGAGCGGCAATTTTATAGTTTTAAATGCACACAAAGCTCTTCATTAGGTTGGTAAATTTATTGTATCATCATAACATTAGGTTGGTAATTTGAGGGATAAATGTTTGTGGGCACCCCCAAACCCTCTAGAATTTAGTGAAATAATGATAATTTTGTAACCAATTTTTAGGTATTCCCTGCTTTAAAGACCCCATTGATGGTGAGTTGTTTAACCTATGTTACTTATTTCCTTTCTTGAAACTTAGAAAATGATATATCTGATTTCCTTTCAATAGTAGAAGGTATTTTAGTTTCCATGGCTAGTTCCCCCACCAACCCCCTTGGCTCCATCTCGAATTATTTTAATGATCTTAACAAACATAAGCACTTTAGGGAAATTTTTTTAGACTTCTTCTTACAGTTATTTGTGGGTAGAAGGGATTGTGACTTAGTCTCTTTGACCAAAAAATTATTTGTTTGAACATGGACCAACTTAGTATCATTAGAAGAAAATCTCGTATATACAGAGGGTAAACTACATTCCCCCAGAACAATCTTATTCTGAATGATCTCCCCCAACTCCTATAATAACTCTTTTGATCCAGGCGTTCCCTCAACCCTTTTTGATCCAATTCGGGACACAAACATCGAATGAGGACCATCACTTGTTAAGTCCATATGTTTAGTAGTAGCCCCATAACCAATTGGAATCGAGAAGCCACTAGGAACATTATGAAGGTGCAAGAACATGAATGAGATATACATACCTTGTTTATCTGGAGATGTTGTTGGATTTAATGTGTTAGGTTGTGTAGAATACTTTCTAGATACCGACTGATGAGGATCATTCTTTAGACACCCAACTTCATGACAAAACACACAACAAAAAAAGAGTCTCCAACACTCTAATTTTTGTTGGAATTTCCAATTTCTCCATTCTGTATCATATCCAATTTTTATAATAGACCTTCTATAATGTATAATTCTATAAGGTCTTCCCTGCCCATACTCCCTAAGAATTGAAGGGTTTCCTACACCTTCTTCTCCCTTTCCCATACGCCCTAAGAATTGTTTTTATGCAATATTTAGATCCCTACGAATTGAATTGCATATGCCTTCTTATCCATTGCCCATAGATGTCTAGAAGTGTCAATGGATGGCCTTAAATGGATTAATTCAACCTCCTATAGCTCTATTTTCCACTTGTAGTTGACTGGTAGAGAAGAAACTAGTTCAAACAGGCAGAAAAAATTAGAGAAAACCCACAGGAAATTGCTTCCATAGGCCAACTGGCAGAATCTACCCTTGACTTGCGATCCATGCCAAAATCATGAGTTTGAATTGTGTTAATTGAGTCAAACTTGGTTAATGTGAGTTTGAATTAGTGACCTTTGGATCATCTTGTTTGGAGGCTGATCCAATTCAAACTCAAAAAATTGCAATTTAAAGCTTGATTCTTCTTTCATTGAAAATAACTCTTTAACCACAAATATCATAGATCTCCCATATTTATGTAAATTGTATATGTTGAAGGCAGTAGATTTTGATGTTTGTTTGAACAAAATGACACTTTTTATGCGAGAGCCTCGAGGAAGTATCGAAGTATGTGTATACATTGCAAAAAAAAATTCACAAAATTAGGATAATATGGAGAAGATTGGCCATACTCATCCAGTTGTCATGTCCAAAGAATTCCAAAATCAAAATTGTTGTCGAGTCCTATACTATATACTAGGAAAACCATTAACAATAATGATTCATTACAATCCATTTGTTGATTTAAAACATGTTCAAGTTTTCTTCTTTTATTAGTTAGTTTGGTTGTGGATGTTAGTTTGGAAAAAATAAGAATTAAAAAGGGTAGTTATCTCCTTGATATAGTGAGAATTTATTTTATGTCAACTAATAAATATCAATGTTTCAATAGTCCCTTAATCTTATTCTAGGTGCAACAATTGTTAATCTTGCACCTCCATGACTCCAAAACATCATCAGGATCCAATAGTGTCATTGCCATTGTCATTTGTATCCTCAGAAGTTGTAGTATTCCCCTTGGTAGACCAAATTCTTCCTTTGATCTCACAGGTAGAACATATTTTTCCTTAGTAAATCTCCTTGGTAGACCAGAAGCTGTAGTTTTCTTCTAAGAGGTTATATGTTCAAATCTAGAGGGGGGCAGTAGGATATGTATACCTCCATAGACTTTACTAGTAAAATTGTTGGGTGGAGGGGGTCTCATACACCAATTTTGTGTCTGTCTTGGTTGTGACCTTAAAAATAGATTATTATTATTATTACTACTAAAAGGAGATAGAAAAGAGAACCCCTCAATCGACAAAACCATGCCCCATATCCCTTATTTTGACAAGATATTTGACAATTTCTTGATCTTCAGAGATGCTCTGTCTAGCCCCATAATTTCTTTTGATATTGCCAAGAATCTTTAATACATCATGTTAGGAGGTCTTTATTATGATCTACTAGTTGTCATTATTTTTTTTCCAGTATTTAATGAGTGCTCCTTGACTGATCATATTTATCTTGCTTATAACTATAAATACTAATCTCCCAATCACCCTCACTTCAATGCCGAAGTTAGATACATCATTATGAATCACTACACCAAGCCTTACTGATCCATGTTGATCATAATTAATGCCAAAGTCATCAGGCCATCGTCTTGTTCTAGATCACTAATAACCCTATCACTGCCTAGCATTACAAGTTCATAATTTTTTGTAACAAATCATTGCCACCCAAGTTCTACTCTCATCAAGTTCAACTCTTTGTCATCCACAACTACCCATCATACTAAACAGTTAATCTAGTGTCATCTCTTCTTTCATACATTTTTTTTGTAGGTTTCCCTTTGGGTCCCTTTAACCAACTATTTGTACAATATTCTTTGATGTATTTCTATTATGTCCTTCATGGTGACGTTAAATTATTTTTCATCATTTCAAGCCATCATCTATCTTATAAAATAATTCCCATGTTGGTGTCTGCGTATCTTTTGATACCAATAGCTTGAAGCAAGCTGCCAAAATGTTTTGGAGGACAAAAAATAAAATCTCGAAAAGACCTAAATAACCTTCTACTGTGTCTCCCATAGTGCATTATCTTTTTGTATTATTTTCTATTCGATTTTAGAAAATCATTCTTTCCATCCATGCAAATTTGAAAAATTAATGTTTACAAACATGTATATTACCTTGCCCATCAAGTTGGTGAAGAATGACAATATACTTTGGAAAACCACTGAACATATGCTTCTATCAACTGACTTCTTTGAAGTCATTGAGATAGTGGCAC
>SNQJ01S0018315.1:153266-166642 GCA_010110895.2 Picea sitchensis | reverse complement strand
ATACCTGGTATGTATCTGTCACAGGGCATGGTACTCTCGCCTGCTACCTCTACTTTGAACCCTTCAAACTCTACTATAGGTATGTGCCTCCTCTTTAGTAATGCCTCATCAATGAAAATGTGGGAAGATCCTCCAGAAATCAGAGATGAGACTCTATGTACCTGCAATACCACTCTCATCCTGAAGGTGTTGAACTTGGGTACCCTGCTGATAGATGCCAAGGTAGCCTTCTCTCCAGTCGCACAATCAATTTCTGGAACCTCCTCTTCTCATGTCTCCGTAGTTTTTCCTCAATGTTTTGTATCTAACCATACTCTTCCTCCTCTTCATTGTTTGAGGTAACTTCTATATAGTGAACCTGGCCACATCCCATGCACTTATGTGATGGATTCCATGGTTCTTTGCAAGTGAAGCAGAGTTGCTTTCTCCTCAATTCCCTTCTGGCGTTGTCATCTCATACCACAACCCCTATTAAATCCCTTTGGGTCATGTCCCCCTTGATTCATTGGAGATCTTTGATCTCTTCCTCCATTGTTAAGAGGTGGTTTGGGTATGAATCTAGGCTTCACAACTAGCCCCAAATCCCTTGCCTTCCAAATGGCCTCCTATAGGTTGTGGGGTTTAAAGGCCTTTACCCAACTCTTCAAGGGTTCCATCAACCCTTCTGTGAAAAGAATCATGAGCCTTGTTGGGGACATATCCTGTATCATAACTACCAATCTCTAAAATTCATCAATATACACTTCAACCATACCTGTTTGTTTGAGTTGGGTAAGCTCCCGAAAATGTAGCTCAGGATCTCCTTGGTCAAATCTATCAATGAGCCTCTGAGTGAACTCTATATAGGATACAATCTGATTTTGGTTGAGTGTGGTGAGTCCATGATACAACCAGTCATGAGCCTTGCCATCCAAGTACATAGCACCGAATTTGATGGCCTCCATCTCTCTCATGGGGTTGAGTTGCAGGTAAGTATCCAACTTTTGTACCGAAGATTGAGTTGTCATCTTGGTCGTACCATCAAAGTATGGAATTTCTGGTTTTCCCTCTCTTCATTCAAACAAAAAACTGCCCCTGTTGTTCATCCTGGGTTGATTTGTGAACTTGAGTTAACAATATTGGTCTAGGGACATCTATTTTTGGATCTTCATATCTAAACCGTAGTATTCATTGGTACTCCTCGCCAGTTGTCCCACAAAATATTCAACCAATTCATGTTTCCCTAGCTCATCTGAGAATGTGGGCATATATGGTCTCAGGTTGGCTCTGCCACTCATATGTCAGCCAATCTGTTCATCTGTGAATGTGGGTATGTATCTCCTCGAATTGATCCTGCTACCCATTTGACCCTGGAGCGTGTCTCCTTCCAAACTCCCCTTGGATCTGGAAGCTTTCTCCTGATTATGTCTGATCTCCTCATGGATCCCACCGGATCCATCGAACTCCTTATGCCCATAAGTATCGAGGTCTTTCCCCTTATGTGTCATTTCCATTAGAAATGCAGTTATCTTGGATTGGTTCATGTTCATTATCTATAGGTTCTCGTCAACTTTCTTCAATGTTTCAGAAAGCTCATCCTGTCCCTTCCTGTTGGTTTCATGGTATTCGTCCAAATATCAGACCAATGTGCTTTCCGTGCAGTTGACATATTGTTGGAACTTGTTAAATTCTATTGCTATGAGAGCCAATTCTAAAGATTCATCGTCATCTCCAGATCCCTCCATCTCAGCCTCTGTTTCACTGTTGGGTTTCTTCCTCCGACCCATAAGGATACCGCTATAACTTTGCATGCGTCGATCCTTCCACAGGTTTGGAGGATCAAAGCTCTGATACCTCTGCAATGATCCCAAGCCAAATCTTTTCTTGGAATCACTAACTACTACTGATCTATTTATGTGTAGGTATTTATTGAGTTATTAAGTGCATACAAGATTCATCAACACATGAAGATCACAATGTATTCAAGATGTAGAAGCACAAGAAAAGATATGACCTTTTTATTATGAGCAATGTAAGATCAATACAATAGATGGATGATCTGGCATAAACCTCATATGGTCATACAAGCAACAAATATGAGCTGCTACAAAATGCTTCCAACAATACAAAATAAGCTTCCAAAGGCTGGATATACAATGAAGACTAAATCAAGTAGAACTAAGCCGTACTAATGCTCAACCTCCAAGTTGAAAAGTGCCATTCCCTGCTAGAATGTTGAAGCCCTCAATAATTCGGCCCTACTACCAAAAGTTTCCAATCATCACAAGAAATATGCCAAATGATAGATCGGGAAACTGTAAGGACAACCTAGATGTCCAAATTCCCAAATCCACTCTCAAACCCTATAGATCTAAATTCCTCCACTGAATGGTGCACCCCACTGGATGACTGAAACCCTAAATGGTTTGTCTCTGATGAAGGAGGCCTCCAAATGCTCTGAAACTCTCCAAGAATATATATCGGGCTATGAGAATCCTGTGGGAGAAGTTTCAGACTCAGATCTCAAGCAGATCTCCCTAGATCTGAGTTTTACTGAATCATAGGGCATCCCCTATGGCTCCAAGATATCCCAATATGTAGACAAATGTAGAATGATGATAATCCTCTGGAAAAGTCCTCAAACTGATGGTCCTTCCCCTGTAAACAAAACCCAACTGTCGGAATGGCCACAGGCCCTAAGGATAAGCTGGATCGAACCTCCCTCTAGATGATGGTGCGCCCTTTCTATAGGCACAAGAACAGTATGGCCTGCTACCTTCTGAAGCACTAGATGGAGATGGGTTGAGACTAGAATGGTGTGGAGGATTCTTTCATCCCCGAGACCAAGCTGTGGAACAAGGTGAGTGAATATTTCACCAATGAGCTGCTCACAAGGGTTTGTACAACAAAACCCCCAAACTGAATGCTCAAGAGCAATAGCAAATGCTAATCCAAAACTAGAATTCCTAATAGGTGCACCCCAACCTCTTACTTATACCTTTTTCCTTCTAATTCTCTGTTGAGTTAGGTTAACTCCCAGGTTTAATCTTCTATTCTTCTGTTGAGTTATCTTTTACCCTTAATCCCTTTTCCTTTCTTAAGTCAACTTAAAAATATAACTTTAGCCTCCTTGACTTCCCCCTTCAGTGTAAGACTATGAACTAGTGGGGGTTCCCAGGCCACTAAGTCTCCACATCACCTCTCTAAGAGGTGGGGGACATTACAATATCATATATTTTATATTTACGTACAGGTTCTAAATCCATAGTAGAGGTTACCAGGCGATGATTCCAGAAATGATATGTAAACTATTCGATAGTAAAGTGGACTTTACATTTCATGTAATCGAATAGCCTTTGTCTAAGTTATTGAATGCATACCAACTTTAAGGATTTCACTATATCAATAACCAATTCATCCCATAGAGGAAAAAATACTGAAATTTAGATACAGTAAATGACTTACAACAATTATACAATCATTAAAACAGATACTAGAAACCATTTCAGTTCAGATTTAAAATGTACAATACATCAGATATAGAATCATTCAGATAGATAAGAATTAGAGTAGCATATTTGAGTGAAACTCATGGTAAGACAAAGGGAACAACCACGTTCCTCCCAATCATAGAATCGAGTAGCCAATATGACTTGCACGGTTCACCCCCTTGCCTTACCATTAGTCCATGAAGGCGAACTTGGAAATCCCTCTTCGGCACTATATTTCAATTCAGTAGCTCCCTCTTGCCTCAAACTCATTCAGTGTTCATAACAATAGGGAAAAAAAATCAATACTCTCTTTCTCAGCATACTTGGCAGCGTCCTGCCTCCTCACATATGCTTATTTATTAATTGCCTAGGTCCTTTTTCCCTCCCTTGGGAATCTTAACAACCTTCTAAATCCCTTATTTTTAGGGGCTACCAATTGCCAAATCATTGATTTTCCACTTGTAAAAATCAGCCTAGGGGTATTTCCAACATGTTCCCCACTCGTGGAGTCATGGTCAGCTACTTTTAACATGGTTGTTCCATTTGTCCTCCTGCAATCAATATAAAATATTCTATTTTTATACAAGTGTCATTGTCAAATAGTTAGTTGGGTCAAATCAGATCTCTACCCAACAATCATAATAATTTATTACAAATAACAAATTCGAAATTTAGAATTGCCATAAATGGCAAAAAAATTCCAAATTCGAATTTACTAAAACCAGAATAAATTTCCAGCAATTTAAATTTTCAAAAATATTTTATTTGGGGGATGTCACATCCTTTCCCTCTTCAATAAAACACTGTCCTCAGTGTTCATCCCTTTCTTTGAATAAGATTGGATGATATTTCCGCAATTCTCCCTCCAATTCCCAAGGGGCCACCTCAGGACTAAAGTGCTTCCATTGCACCTTTACCTGAGCAACAACTTTGTTCTGAAGTGTTATTTCTCTCTGGTCCAGAATGCATAGGGGTTCCACCTAGAACTCACCTTCGAGTTCCACTTGTACCAAGTTTTAATCAATCATATGAGTAGGGTCATTAATATACATTTTCAACAAAGAAAAATGAAATACATTATGAATTCTTAGATTGGCTGGAAGTGCAAGTTGATATGTTATGGGTCCAATTCGAGCTAGTATCTCAAAGGGCCCACAAAACCTGGGTACCAACTTGGCACAATTTCCTAACTTCAATGAGAATTTTTGGGCTTTGACCTTCAAGTACACATGGTCTCCCTCTTGAAATTCTAAGTGTCTTCTTTTTTTATCTGCATAGCTCTTTTGTCTGTCTTGTGCTTCCTTCAAGTTATGTTGTACCTTTCTTATGTACATGCAGAGCATATCCTCTATGATTTGGTTTGTCCTTTCAGTTTTTCCATATGTTTTTGGATGATAACTAGTACTGAAATTCAAATTGGTATTTAGCCCTGCAAACAAATCCTTCCAAAAGGCAGATTTGAATTTTACGTCTCTATCTAAAATCACCATTTTAGGAATACCATGCAGTCTAAAAATTTCTTTCATGAATATTTCAACAATGTTTATAGCTTTAAAAGTAGACTTTATAGGAATAAAGTGTGCAGACTTACTGAGTTTATCGATTACAACCATGATAGAATCATTATGTTTCTGAGTTTTAGGAAAACCTGTTATAAAGTCTAGCGATATGGTCTCCCATTTCCATTTTGGTACTGGTAATGGCTGTAATAGGCCAGCTGGATGTTGATTCTCAGCCTTAACCTGCTGACAATATTGGCACCTAGCCAAGTATTCTATTGTTTTTCCCTTCATATTCAACCAATAAAATAGTTTCCTAAGTGCTATTATCGTTTTCTGGTAACCTGGGTGGCCAGAATACGATTTCTTATGCACTTCATCCAAGACTATTAATTTTAACTCTGTTGAATTTGGCATGTAAAGTCTATTTTTAAATCGTAGCAATCCCTTCTTGTCGATGCTTAGATCTGGTTTATCTAATTTTGCGGTACTGTTCGGTAATTCTACGATTATCTTAGTGTAGTTTTCGTCATTAATACCTGTCGTCCTTATTCTTTGTTCCAGATCACTTTCTTCCCTACTTATATTTATCTCAAATAACCCATGGACCCTTCTTCTTCAAGTGTCTACTACTTTATTTTCCTTGCCCTTGATATGTCTTACCTCGAAGTCGAATTCGATCAAGAAGGATAGCCACCTTGCTTGTCTTGCATTAAGATTTGGTTGGTTAAACAGATATTTCACCCTGTTATTATCCGTTAATCGTAGGAATTTTTTGCCCATTATGTAGTGTCGCCACATTTTTAAGGCGTGTATTACCACTGCCAATTCTAAGTCATGAGTGACATAATTTCTCTCATGTTCTTTTAATTTCTAGGACTCATAACAAATAACGTGTCCTTCCTCAGTTAGGACACCACCTAGTCCCTCTTTACTTGCATCAACACATATGGTGAAATCTTTATCTGGGTCTGCTACTTTGAATATGGGTGCAGCTATTAGTAATTCCTTCAGTTTGTTAAAACTATCTTGACACTTCTCTGACCAGTTGAACTTGGTCCCTTTCTTTTGTAATGATGTGATAGAGTAGGCTATCTTGGAAAAACCTTCTATGAATCTGCAGTAATATCCGGTGATTCCCATGAATGACCGTATATCCGCTACATCCTTAGGTACTAGCCATTCCATAATGGATTTTATCTTCTCTGGGTATACGACAATGCCTTTTGTTGAAATTACATGTCCTAGATATTGTATTTCCTTTTGATAAAAATCACACTTGTAAAATTTGGCGTACATCTTGTGTTTCCTCAACCTTTGCAAAATTGTTCTTAAGTGTTCCTCATTTTCTTCCTCCATTTTAGAATAGACCAGAATATCGTCGATAAATACTACCACAAACTTGTCCAAGTACTGACGGAAAATACTATTCATTAGGCACATAAATGTGGTTGGTGCATTAGTGAGTCTGAAAGGTATGACTATGAACTCGTAGTGTCCATATCTTGTTCGAAAAGTTGCTTTGTTTATGTCCTCATCTCTTATCCGAACTTGATGATAACCGGATCATAAATACAACTTTGAAAAGATCTTGGCCCCACCTACTTGATCGAACAGATCATTTATCCTTGGTAGGGGGTATTTATTCTTAATAGTCAGTTTGTTCAGTTGTCTATAATTGATACACAGTCTTAGAGTACCATCTTTCTTTTTCACAAAGAGGACTGGTGCCCCCAAAGGTGAGACACTTGGTCTGATATACTCTTTGTCCAACAATTCCTCTAATTGTATTTTTAATTATGTTAGTTCTGGTAGATTCATTTGGTAAGGAACTTTTGAGATAGGGATTGAACCAGGTAGTAGGTCTATGGAGGAGTTTATTTCCCTTCTAGGGGGTAATTCTGGTATCTCATCCACAAGCATGTCTCTGAAATCACGTAGGACAAAAAAGTCTTCCAACTTTGGCTTATCCTCTTTTTCTATTAGATTCGTCACTTGGATGGCATAAACTTGACATCCCTTTCTCATACATTTCTTTTGTTGCATCATTGAAACTTGTCCGACTGATACCGGTTTTGATATACCTTGGGTTTTCTTGGTAGTGCCAGAATCATCTTTATAGCTAAGTATCTTTGTATAACAATCTAATATTGCTTTGTGTCGATCCAACCAATCCATCCCAATAATCATATCATAAGATCCTAGTGGTAGGATGTTCAGATTGGTCTTTATAGTTTGACCATCTAAGCTGAACTCAAAATCCAAAATAAAGTCAATTACTTTCCTTTTAGTACCTATCGCTAGTTGCACAAGCCATGATTTTCCATGCTTCAGTCTCTTAAGTTTATTTGACTCTACTACACTCAGAGTAATATAACTTAATGTTGCTACAGGGTCAATTAAAATAGAAATTTGAGTGTCATGGATTTTACCTTCGATTTCTACCACCAAGGACTGGTGGTCATCTTGTCGACCATCAATGGCTGCATTTATCCGATGTAGGCTCATGCCCACATCTCCCATTGTCGAGGCTTCTTGCATATTATGAACGATAGTTCTGTTTGCTGAAATCAAACATGGACAGTTCCTCCTTATATGAGGCTCTCCACATTCCCAGCACTTTAGTGGCTCGCGGGAGTTGTCCCCAAACTTCTTCATTTCCAGGTTTACCAGTTTACCACTGCTCAACGTATTTGGGTGATTGAAGTGAGAATATTTTCTTAGGAAACTTTTTACTATATTCCGATAAGGAGCTGGCTAGTATCCCTTCTTTTGCTGGTTCATTCGATCTTGCTCCTTATCCTCCCAAGCTTTGGGAAACTCCACCCACTGCTTATACTGATCATAGCACATTCATTCTTTCCTGAATACTTCACTCTAGGATTTGGGGTTTTCAAACTCGATCCTGTCCCTATAGGACTATGGTAAGCAGCTTAAGAATCACTGGATTTTTACCTTATCCTCTCAGATGTATAGTACGAACCTTAATGGTTCTAGAAATTTATTTATAAGGTCCTCCTTCGTCATCTGTCCGAGTCGTAACTCTTAAAATTCTTTCGTCTTCCTTTCATAATAATTTTTAGAAAGGTATTGTGTCTTGAAATACTTCTTAAAGTCAAACCATTCTAACTATTTCTCCTTTAGGCCTTTGGACAATTTCAGATCTTGCCACCAAATACTGTCCTTCCCTTTCATATTGTAGATGGCTATCCTAGCCTTCATGTTGCTTGAATAGTTGTAGAATTGGAAGTAATTTTTCATGTCCAACAACCATGCCTCTTCTTCTTCGCCTGTCCTAGATTCTCCATCAAAGATAGTTGATTTAATCTTTTTAAATTCTCCTTCAAGGTGGTCTACTTGTTTTCTTTTTCTGTCTGTTATAGTTCTATCTTCAGTTGGAGGTTTTCCTTTAGACAAACTATCTTGGAGGCTCTCTTCCTGACTTCTTCATCATTATTATTGTCTTTTGGGATTTTCTTGGTCACTATACTACGTAGCAGGACTTCGTTTATCTCTTGTTGTTCTTGTTGTGCCTTCTTCAATTTTTCATTGTTGGCTTTAAAAATATGTAGTTCAACAATAAGATTCCTCATTGTTTCCAACACTTCCATGGGTGAGCTTCCGTCACTATTTTTCCTTGTATATCTAGGAGGTATTTGCTGTGAATTTTCTTCCATCCTGTTTTCTACATTGTCCTGAGCTGCCATACTTAATAACCAGAACAAAAAAAGTTTTTTGTTTGTAACCAAAAGATTTATTAGTTTTTATATAAAAAATAATATATACTAAGCACTAAAGTGGTCCTATTCAGCCCCAGTGTTGTAACTTTTGCTCTGATACCATATGTAATGAACCTCAAATATATCATATTTATCATTAAAAAAATAAATCTTTGGTACATTATTTACCAGTTATCTTCGTTTAATCCACTCGTATGACGGGTACTTACATTTTCTTTTTTCTTTGAATAACCTTATGCCATAATAACTTAACACTTAAGAGAGGTTCCCAATGAATACAAGTATTTTTCTAACTCATATGTTACTCTATATATATTAATACAATACATGTATCCACCTATACACTAGGATTCAAATTTTCAGCTCCCTTGTTTAAGAGAACTGGGCTATTTGGACTTTGCGCATAAGGTTATATCCCTGAGAATTAATGCTTGTACTCTTATCTAGCTGTGTCAACATCAGAATTCAAATACTGAATGTAGTATGTATCAGGAATGGGTTTAAGGATATTAATGATGATTTAGGAGTGGTTTTAATGTGTTTTCTTTGATGGCTTCATTTTAGTTATGACACAATTCATCTCCACCATAATGAATTGAACCCCGACCAATTACACACAATTCTCTGCCTAACTAAACTAAATAAACCTTGTCTTCCTANNNNGTGACCGATTAGTTTCACTGGACAATCAATGATTTACTACTATTAACTTCACATCTTCATCATTAAGGGAGATTGATGTTCCTGTCAGGAGCAGTTAAGGCTCTCTCCTAAAATTAATTAGGGTCCTCTTAAACATCAGTCTCGATGACTCTCCCACCTATTCTTCCTAATCCTGGAGCACCAACTTTTCACTAGCGCATGGATTGTACCTTTTGTGCTGTAAAGAATGGTACTCGTCCCTCTTAGGTTTTGGCGGTCTCTCTTCTGCCATTGTGACTCCAAAGGAGAGGGTTTTGTATTATGTATTCCTCCACAGGGAAAGGCTACCACCTCTACGGAAAACTTTGGTGAAGTCGACGGCAATATCTGAGTACTTGGTAAGTTTTCTAAGGGAACTGTCATATCTCAAGTTCCGAACCAGAGTTCACTATTTGGTTCATATAAAGAAAACCTTTACTTTCTATAGTTCTGTTCAGAGTCCACATGTTTCTCTTTTTTTTTATTCTGGTATCGACTGTAGAACAGGTTTTCCATTGTATCCGAGAGTCACTACTCTTTACCTTTGTGAACCTAAAGTCCTACCTTGCGTCCACTGTTTGTGTCCCCAGTTCATTCCTTTTTGTTTTACCCTATGACTAGTCACTGTATTTGGGAGTAACTCAGAGTAGCTCAGAAGGGTTTATTCTTACATCGTGTAAAGGCTCCAGGAGAAAAAAATAGGGTCAAGATGGATTCTTAACGTCTATGTTTCTCCTCTGTGACTGATCCATAATATTTGTAGTAAGGTGGTGGTTTACCGAGGGTTTATCTCTTACTAAGTTAGGGTACTTTTCACGAGAAATTTTATTGACTTTGTGTATGATGTCATTCCTTATGTTCATCATTTTCTGTTCGTAAAGGGTTTTTAAATAAAAGATTTAACTCTTGAGTTCACAATGCTATTTTATTTTTCAAAGTAATTGTTTAATTTTGTATAAATAGGATTCTTTGTATTAACGGTGGGACTCTGCCTGTTGTGAGGGTACCCACCAGAAGTTCTAGGGACCATCCTCCCCTCGACCAAGGTCAATTACCAGACAAGGGCACGACAACTGAAGGGCACAGTGTTTCGGCCCCTAAGTTAGGTATTCCGACATAGCTGTGGTTATCAATTTACCCTTTCAATTCTATATTTAAAGCCCTATACCGTACTTTACTAATGTTTTCTGTGATGGCCAAATGCAAGTATGCCCACTTCACAGTGTAGGTACCGGCCTCTACTCATTATGAAAAAGGTACTTGGGTTCCAAATTGTGGCTCTCAATTTCCTTCTTAATTCAAAGCATGGAGGTCATGATTTTGTTCGTAGTTTTCTGTTGTTAAAAGTAACATTACTCATGCTCTGATTTCCTGTGCCAGATGTCTGATGATTAAATCCCATTTTTTTTTTTTGTTAAAGTTCCATTTAAGGAGATATATACATTCGAGCATGATGTAGGGAAATGACTAATATTCTAATACTGGAATTGGTGAAAACAGATCTAAGTTTACTGTTGGGGAAACTCTTAAATATGTTAAGCTTAGTATTGGAGGGATATTATTTTTCTATTTGGAAATAACTTATCCTCGACGTTCTATATATTACATCTGTAATTTAATGTATTCATGAATCTCTATATCAGTTGCAATAGCCATCATTTCCTGACTTTATTAATGTCTGTATGATTAGTCTCTTGTTCACGCAATTTCTTATTTTGAAGTTACCCCCAAGGGGATTGTTCAGAGGCGGTGTTTCGCATCTCCAAACCTCTACGTTTTGTATATTCTTGTCTTTCAATCAATTGCATCCTCATAATTGATTTCATTTACTCTATAATTTCCTAAAATAGATTTTTGTAAAATGCGAAGCAAATTTAAAGGATATCCTAAATCTTACAATTGTTTGTCTGAGGTATGGTAATGCTACGGCCCTAAAATCAAAAAAAATCTTTGTTTCTCTCTGCATGTCGCACGATATAATCGAATTGGGATACCCTACTCTTATATAGGCAATGGTACCCACACACAACATATATAAGATGCATCATACGTTGATAATGTATCAACGAAATCATTTATTCGCTTTCATGTAGTATGATCCTAGCATATATATCCGTTCATTTGGGAATAGTAGTTCATATAATTGTATCGTTAAGTTTAGGGTAATATTGATCCTTTGATTTTCTTCATTCCCATATGCTTCATTACTCTGGTTCTATCCAAGTTCGACTATATATAATATTTTGTATAGGAATTAAATTGCAGAATTAAATATATGCTGGCAATAGATTTGTTCGTTCATTGATACAAATTCGATTCTACTTAAAGTTTTAATTTCAAGAAACATTCCCATAATTAAATCCTACAATCTGTCTGTTGATTCTATGAGGATATCATATATTTTATATTTATGTACAGGTTCTAAATCCATAGTAGAGGTTACTGGGGGATCATTCCAGAAATGATATGTAAACTATTCGATAGTAAAGTGGACTGTACATTTCATGTAATCGAATAGCCTTTGTCTAGGTTATTGAATGCATACCAACTTTAAGGATTTCACTCTATCAATAACCAATTCATCCCACAAAGGCAGAAATACTGAAATTTAGATACAGTAAATGACTTACAACAATTATACAATCATTAAAACATATACTAGAAACCATTTCAGTTCAGATTTAACATATACAGTACATCAGATATAGAATCATTTAGACAAATAAGGATTAGAGTAGCATATTTGAGAAAAACTCACGGGAAGACAAAGGGAACAACCATGTTCCTGCCAACCGTAGAACCGAGCAGCCAAGATCACTTGCACGGTTCACCCCCTAGCCTGACCATGAGTCCATGAGGGCGAACTTGGAAATCCCTCTTTATCACTGTCCTTCAATTCAGTACCTCCCTCTTGCCTCACACTCATTCAGTGTTCATAACAACAAGGAAAAAAAATCAATATTCTCTTTCCCAGCATACTTGGCAGCGTCTTGCCTCCTCACATATGCTTGTTTATTAATTGCCTAGGTCCTTTTTCCCTCCCTTGGGAATTTTCACAGCCTTCTAAATCCCTGATTTTCAAGGGCTTCCAATGGCCAAATCACTAATTTTCCACTTGTAAAAATCATCCTAGGGCTAGTTCCAACATGTTCCCCACTCATGGAGTCATGGTCAGCTACTTTAAACATGGCTCTTCCATTTGTCCTCCTGCAATCAATATAAAATATTGTATTTTTATACAAGTGTCATTGTCAAATAGTTAGTTGGGTCAAATCAGATATTTTCCCAACAGTCATAATAATTTATTACGAATAACAAATTCGAAATTCGGAATTGCCATAAATGGAAAAAAATTTCCAAATTCGAATTTACTAAAAACGAAATAAATTTCTAGCAATTTAAATTTTCAAAAATATTTTATTTTGGGGTATGTCACATCCTTTCCCCTTTCAATAAAAAACTATCCTCAGTGTTTGTCCCTTTCTTGGAATAAGATTGGATGATATTTCCTCAATTCTCCCTCCAATTGCCAAGTGGCCTCCTCAGGACTAAAGTGCTTCCATTGCACCTTTACTTGAGTAACGACTCTGTTCCGAAGTGTTACTTCTCTCTATTCTAGAATGCATAGGGGTTCCACCTTGTTACACATTATTTTCGTCATCCCTATGACCATTAATGATGTAAACCTATATGTTGCCTTTAGAGGGGTCAGTGGCCTAAGTTCCTGAAGAGAGAAGGGAAAAGAACTTTTCCTGAGAAAAGAAGTTGCATTTTCGTTTGTAAAAGCCCTATAAAAAATGAAGTTCATAGGATGCCTATGTATTAGGGTGCAAGAATGCCTGATTCTTGCAGGCTGTCCACACTTAGGGTGCGAATTGTTCGTAGGCTTCTCTATAGGCAGGGTGCGAGAATGCCTACATGTGGGAAAAACACGCCTTTTCTCGAATCTTCTAGAAGGAGAAACTTCCATGGTGAGGTGGCATTTG
>SNQJ01S0018315.1:126546-153256 GCA_010110895.2 Picea sitchensis | reverse complement strand
GCCATGGTTGTAATCTCTCTTTCACATTTAATATGATACAGTAATATGATTCTTTCCTATAAAGCTTGTTGTCTTTTATTGTATGATTCCTTGATCACTTACATAGGTTTATATTGAGTTTATGATATTTCTATCACTTTGGTTGGTTGCGTTCTTTTGCAGGTTCATCATTATATGAGCATTGGAACGAAGCTAGGATGGCAATGGTGAGAGGAAGAGGCATTTAAATGGTATGTCACTCATCCCTCTTTAGTTAGTAAATTCAATATTAAAATGCAAGGAAAGCATCATGTTCTGGTGTGTTTTGTTCTAGATCTAGGTGGATCTAGGGAGATCAGTTAGTGTCCACACCTACCAATTTGTCCGATAACAAAATTGGCGACTCCGCTGGGGATATGAAATATTTTGATGGTATGGATCCACAGTGTATGATTGGTGGCCATGACCTGTATTTATGATGTCATCAGTCTGTGATCTGAGTATGGGAATGCCTACCTCAGAACTAGTATGATATTCTGTAGATGCTTGGTTGTTTGTAGGTTTCCAATTAGTTGCGCTCCTGGTTTCTGACACATACACACAATTTAAAAAGTATTTTGGTTGTCACTGATTCCAGCCTCATACTTTCGGGGGAATTCTATTACCCATGATTTTGGTCATCTATATGGTGTATTAACAATGGTGTACTCAGGCTCCCAACAAGAACTTTCTCAAGAGAAAAGTGGCATTTATCTCCTTCCAGAAAACATATTTTTAAAGTGAGTTCACAGGCTTCTTATAGCCTAGGGTGAGAGAATGACCCATTCTCGCAGGCCACCTTTAGCTAGGGTGTGAACTTCTCGCACTATGCTCCATACTTAGGGTGCAAACTTGTTTTCAAGCTTGGAAAAGGGAAGAAGTCTCGAGGGTTCTAGAAGGGAATCTTCTAGAAAATGGGTTGGCATTCAAATGGTTATCATTTTACTGGTTTCCCTGATTTTGTGGGATCATTCTCATCTATGTAACCATCTCATCCTCTCCTATATATTGATAGGATTCTCATGGAAAAGGTTAAGCAAGATTAATTGAAGAATTGGTGAAGGAATTGTGTGAAGAACTCTACTTGAACAGAAGCTTGGAGACTCTAATAGGTCTATCAAGAGGAATTGGATCTTCTTCATACAAGGACAAAGAAATCCTGTGTGTTGGAACCAAGAGTCACTGAAAGGAAGCTTGCGGCATCAAGGCAATCAAGTTGTATCTTCTACTTTCGATTAATATGATACAGCAACATGTCCTTTTCCCATAAATTCATTCTTACTTTATTGTGTAACTCCTTCATCATACACATAAGTAGACGATTGAATACATTTTGCGATCTTCACTTTGGTTGGTTTGTGTTGTCTTGGTCTTGAGCTCATGAGAGCACCAGAGCGAAGTGGGAGCAACAGAGACTCTAGGAAGCGATACAAAGGTATGTTGCTTGTTCCTCCTTACTAGCTAATTCAATGGTCATAACTTAGGGAAAGAGTCATGTCCTGTCCGATTTTGTTATAGATCCAGGTGGATCTAGGGAGAACTGTTAGTGTCCGCACCTACCGATTAGTTCGATAACACACCTGGAACTCGCCTTCGGGTTCCACCAATACCAAGTTCCAATCAATCATATGAGTAGGGTCGTGAATATACTTTTTCAACAAAGAAACATGAAATAAATTATGAATTATTAGATTGGCTGGAAGTGCAAGTTGATATGCTACGGGTCCAATTCAAGCTAGTATCTCGAAGGGCCCACAAAAACCTAGGTACCATCTTGGTATAGTTTCCTAACTTCAATGAGATTTTTCGAGATTTGAACTTCAAGTACACATGGTCTCCCGCTTGAAATTCTAAGTGTCTTCTTTTTTTATATGCATAGCTCCTCTGCTTGTCCTGTGCTTCCTTCAAGTTCTATTGTACCTTTCTTACCATGTTCTCCATTTCTTGGAGCATCTCTGGTCCAACCATGAGTCTGTCAGCCGGGTTATCCCAGCTAATTCAAATTGTTATTTATCCCTGCAAACAACTCCTTCCAAAAGGCGGATGTGAATTTTACGTCTCTATCTGAAATCACCATTTTAGGAATACCATGCAGTCTAAAAATTTATTTCATGAATATTTCAGCAATGTTTATAGCTTTAAAAGTAGACTTTATAGGAATAAAGTGTGCAAACTTAATGAGCTTATTGATTACAACCATGATAGAATCATTCGGTTTCTGAGTTTTAGGCAAACCTGTTATAAAGTCTAGTGATATGGTCTCCCATTTCCATTCTGGTACTAATAATGGCTGTAATAGGTCAGCTGGATGTTGATGCTCAACCGTAACCTGCTAACAATCTTGCCATCTAGTCAAGTACTCTGTTGTTTCTCCCTTCATATTCGGCCAATAAAATAGTTTCTTAAGTATTGTTATCGTTTTCTGGTAACCTGGGTGGCCAGAATACGGTTTCCTATGCACTTCGTCCAAGACTGTTAATTTTAACTCTATTGAATCTAGTAGTCTGTTTTTAAATCGTAGCAGTCCCTTCTTATCGATACTTAGATCTGGTTTATCTGAGTTTGCGGTACTGTTCTGTAATTCTACCATTATCTTAATGTAGTTTTCATCATTAATACTTGTCACCCTTATTCTTTGTTCTAGATCACTTTCTTCCCTGCTGATATTTATCTCAAATAACCCATGGACCCTTCTTCTTAAAGCGTCTAATACTTTATTTTCCTTTCCCTTGATATGTATGACCTCGAAGTCGAATTCGCTCAAGAAGGCTAGCGACCTTACTTCTCTTGCATTAAGATTCGGTTGGTTAAATAGCTATTTCACCCCACTATTATCTGTTAATAGTAGGAATTGTCTTCCCATTATGTAGTGTTGCCACATTTTTAAGGCATGTATTACCTCTACCAATTCTAAGTCATGAGCGACATAATCTCGCTCGTGTTCTTTTAATTTCGGGAATCATAACAAATAACGTGTCCTTCCCGATTTAGGACACCACCTAGTCCCTCTTTACTTGCATCAACACATATGGTGAAATCTTTATCTTGATCTTCTACTTTTAATATGGGTGCAACTGTTAGTAATTCCTTAAGTTTTTTAAAACTGTCTTGACACTTCTCTGACCAGTTGAACCTGGTCCCTTCCTTTTGTAATGACGTGATAGGGTAGGCTATATTGGAAAAACCTTCTGTGAATCTGTGGTAATATCCGATGATTCCCATGAATGACCGGATATACGCTACATCCTTAGGTACTGGCCATTCCATAATGGATTTTATCTTCTCTGGGTCTACAACAATGCCTTCTGCTGAAATTACATGTCTTGGATATTGTATTTCCTTTTGATAAAAGTCACACTTGTCAAATTTAATATAATACTTGTGTTTCCTCAATGTTTGCAGATCTTTTCTTAGGTGTTCCTCATGTCCTGCCTCAGTTTTAGAATAGAGTCGAATATCGTCGATAAATACTACCACGAACTTGTCCAAGTACTGACTGAAAATACTGCTCATCAGGCACATAAACGTGGTTGGTGCATTAGTGAGTCCGAAAGGTATGAATACGAACTCGTAGTTTCCATATCTTATCCGAAAAGTTGTTTTATTTATGTCCTCGTATTTTATCCGAACTTGATGATAATCCGATCGTAAATCCAACTTTGAAAATATCTTGGCCCCACCTACTTGATCGAACAAATCATTTATCCTTGGTAGGGGGTATTTATTCTTAACAGTCATTTTGTTTAGTTGTATATAATCGATACACAGTCTTAGATTACCGTCTTTCTTTTTCAGAAAGAGGACTGGTGCCCCCCAAGGTGAGACGCTCGGTCTGATATACTCTTTGTCCAACAATTCATATAATTGTATTTTTAATTCTGTCAGTTCTGGTAGACTCATTCGGTAAGGCACTTTTGAGATAGGGGCTGAACCGGGTAGTGGGTCTATGGAGAAGTCTATTTCCCTTCTAGGGGGTAATTCTGGTATCTCATCCACAAACATATCTTTGAAATCAGGTACGACAACAAAGTCTTCCAACTTTGGCTTATCCTATTTTTCTATTAGATTCGTCACTTGGATGGCATAAACTTGACATCCCTTTCTCATACATTTCTTTAGTTGCATCACTGAAATTTGTCTGACTAATAACGGTTTTGGTATACCTTGGGTTATCCTGGTAGTGCTAGAATCATCTTTATAGCTAAGTATCTTTGTATAACAATCTAATATTTCTCTATGTCATTCCAACAATTCCATCCCAATAATCATATCGTAAGATCCCAGTGGTAGGATGTTCAGATTGGTCTTTATAGTTTGACTGTCTAAGTTGAACTCAGAATCTGAAATAAAGTCAATTACTTTCCTTTTAGTACCTGTTTCTAGTTGCACAAGCCATGATTTTGCATGCTTCAGTCTCTTAAGTTTATTTGACTCTACTACACTCAGAGTAATATAACCTAATGTTGCTCCTGGGTCAATTAAAACATGAATTTGAGTGTCATGGATTTTACCTTCGATTTCTACCACTGAGGACTGGTGGTCAGCTTGTTGGCCATCAGTGGCTGCATTTATCTGATGTAGGCTCCTGCCCACGTCTCCCACTGTCGAGGTTTCTTGCATATTATGAATGGCAGTTCTATTTGCTGAAATCAAATGTGGATAATTCCTCCTTAGATGAGGCTCTCCACATTCCCAAAACTTTAGTGGATCGTTGGAGTTGTCCCCAAACTTCTTCATTCCCAGGTTTATTGGTTTACCACTGCTCGACGTATTTGGGTGATTGAAGTGAGAATCTTTTCTCGGGAAAATTCTTACTGTATTCCAATAAGGAGCTGGCTGGTATCCCTTCTTCCACTGGTTTATTTGATCTTTCTCCTTATCTTTCCAGGCTTTGGGAAACTCCACCCACTTCTTA
The DNA here is from genome assembly GCA_010110895.2 of Picea sitchensis. NCBI lineage: Eukaryota > Viridiplantae > Streptophyta > Pinopsida > Pinales > Pinaceae > Picea > Picea sitchensis. The sequence goes on along the minus strand of SNQJ01S0018315.1, from coordinate 148,323 downwards.
TACTGATCATAGCACATTCGTGCTTTCCTGAATACTTCAGTCAAGGATTTGGGGTTGTCAAACTTGATCCTATCCCTGTAGGACTGTGGTAAGAAGCTTAAAAATCATTGGATTTTAACCTTATCCTCTTGGATGTATAATACGAACCTTAACAGTTCCAGAAATTTATTTATAAGGCCCTCCATCATCATCTATCTGAGTTGTAACTCGTAAAATTCTTTCATCTTCCTTTCATAATAATTTTTAGAAAGGTATTCTTTCTTGAAATAGTTCTTAAAGTTAGACCATTCCAATTATTTCTCCTTTAGGGCCTTGGCCAATTTCAGATCTTCCCACCAAATACTGGCCTTCCCTTTCAGATTGTAGATGGCCATCCTGACCTTCATGTTGTTGGAATAGTTGTAGACTTGGAAGTACTTTTTGATGTCCACAACCATGCCTCTGCTTCTTCTCTTGTCCTGGATTCTCCATCAAAGATAACTGGTTTAATATTTTTAAATTCTCCTTCAAGGTAGTCTACTTGTTTTCTTTTTCTGTTTGTTATAGTTCTATCTTCAGCTAGAGGTGTTCCTTTAGACGAACTATCTCCTTTTTATGTTTCTGGTCCTGAATTCTTGGAGGCTCTCTTGCTAACTTCTTCGTCATTATTATTTTCTTTTGGGCTTTTCTTGGTCACTATACTGTGTAGCAGGACTTCGTTTATCTCTTGTTGTTCCTGCTGTGTCTTCCTCAATTTTTCATTGTCGACTTTAAAAATTTGTAGTTCAACAATAAGATTCCTCATTGTTTCCAACACTTTTGTGGGTGAGATTACGTCACTGTTTTTCCTTGTATCTCCAGGAGGACTTTGCTATGGATTTTATTCCATCCTGTTTTCTGCATTGTCCTGAGCTACCATACTTAATCACCAAAACAGCAAAAGTTTTTTGTTTGTAACCAAAAGAATTATTAGTTTTTATATAAAAAATAATATATATTAAGCACTACAGTTGTCCGGTTCAGGCACAGTGTCGTAACTTTTTCTCTGATACCATATGTAATGAACCTCAAATTTATCATATTTATCATAAAAAAAAAAAAAAAACTTTGGTGCATTATTTACCAGTTATCTTCCTTTAATCCACTCGTATGACTGGTACTTACATTTTATTTTTTCTTTTAATAACCTTATGCCATACTAACTTAACACTTAAGAGAGGTTCCCAACGAATACAAGTATTTTCCTATCTCATATATTACTATATAGATATTAGTACAATACATGTATCCACCTATACACTAGGATTCGAATTTTCAGCTCCCTTGTTTAAGAGAACCGGGCTATTTGGACTTTGCGCATAAGGTTATATCCCTGAGAGTTAATGCTTGTACTCTTACCTAGCTATGTCAACATCAGAATTGAAATCCTGAATGTAGTACATATCAGGAATGGGTTTAAGGATATTAATTATGATTTAGTTGTGGTTTTAATGTGTTTTCCTTGATGGCTTCATTTTAGTTATGAAACAATTCGTCTCCACCATAACAATTTGAACCCCGACCAATTCTGCACCATCCTCTGCATAACTAAACTAAAAAAACCTCCTCTTCCTGTCAAGGTAACAGAAAGATAACTTAAATTACAATAGTTTAGTGATTGATTAGTTTCACTGGACAGTCATGGATTTACTGTTATTAACTTCGCATCTTCAGCATTAAGGTAGATGGATGTTCCTGTCAGGAGGAGTTAAGGATCTTTCCTGAAATTAATTAGGTTCCTCTTAAACATCAGTCCCAATAACTCTCCCACCTATTCTTCCCAATCCTAGAGCGCCAACTTTGCCCTAGCGCATGGATTGTACCTTTAATGTTGTAAAGAACGGTACTCGTCCCTCTTACGTTTTGGCGGTCTCTCTTTTTCCGTTGTGACTCCGAAGGATAGGGTTCTGTATTATGCATTCCTCCAAAAGGAAAGGCTACCGCCTCTACCACAAACTTTGGTGAAGTCGACGGAAACATTCGACTACCTGGTAAGTTTTCTAAGGGAACTGTTGTATCTCAAGTTCCAAACCAAATTTCATTGTTTGGTTCATACAAAGAAAACCTTTACTTTCTGTAGTTATGTTCAGAGTCTATGGGTTTCTCTTTTTTTTTATTCTGGTATCGACTGTAGAAGAGCTTTTCTGCTGTATCCGAGAGTCACTAGTATTTACCTCTATGGACCTAAAGTCCTACCTTGCGTCCACTGTTTGTGTCCCGTGGGATTATTCCGGTTCATTCCCTTTTGTTTTACCCTATGACTAGTAACTATATTTGGGAGTAACTCAGAGTAGCTTAGAAGGGTTTATTCTTACGTCGTGTAAAGGCTCCAGGAGAAAAAAATAGGATCAAGCCAGATTCTTAACGTCTTTGTTTCTCCTCTGTGACTGATGCATAATATTTGTAGTAAGGTGGTGGTTTAATGGGGGTTTATCTCTTACTAAGTTAGGGTACTTTTCACGAGAATTTCTATTGACTTATGTATGATTTCCTTCCTTATGTTCTTCATTTTTTGTTCATAAAGGGTTTTTAAATAAAATATTTAACTCTTGAGTTCACAATGTTATTTTATTTTTCAAAGTAACTGTTTAATTTTGTATAAATGGGATTCTCTATATTAATGGTTGGACTCTGCCTGTTGCGATGGTACCCACCAGAAGCTCCAAGGACCATCCTCCCCTCATCCTGGGTCGATTACCAAACAAGGGCACGACAACTGGAGGGTGCAGTGTTTTGGACCCTAAGTTAAGTATTCTAGCATACCTATGGTTATCAATTTACCCTTTCAATTCTATATTTAAACTCATATTTTGTGCTTTACTAATGTTTTCTATGATGGCCACATGTAGGTATTCCCACTTCATGGCACAAGTACTGGCCTCTACTCATTATGACAAAGGTACTCAGTCTCTGAATTGTGGCTCTCAACTTGTTTCTTAATTCAAAGCATGGAGGACATGATTCTATTAGTAGTTTTATGTTGTTAAAAGTAACACTACTCATGCTGCGATTTCCTGTGCCGGATGTCTAAGGGTTAAATCCCAATTTAAGGAGATATATACAGTCGAGCATGATGTAGGGAAATGACTGATATTCTAATAATGGAATTGGCAAAAAAAGATCTAAGTTTACTGTTGGGGAAACTCTTAAATATGTTAAGCTTAGTATTGGAGGGATATTATTTTTCTATTTGGAAATAACTTATCCTCAACGTTCTGTATATTACATATGTAATTTAATGTATTCAAGAATCTCTATATCAGTTGCAACAACCATAATTTATTGACTTTATTAATGTATGTATGATTAGTCTCTTTTTCATGCAATTTCTTATTTTGAATTTACCCCAAAGGGGATCATTCAGAGGTGAGGTTTCGCATCTCCAAACCTCTGCATTTTGTATATTCTTGTCTTTCAATCAATTGCATCTTCAGAATAGATTGCATTTAATCTGTAACTTCCTAAAATAGCTTTCTGTAAAATGCGAAGCAAATTTAAAGAATATCCTAAATCTTACAATTGTTTGTCCGAGGTATGGTAATGCTACGGCCATAAAATAAATAAAAAGTGTTTGTTTCTCTCCACATGTCACATGATATAATCGAATTGGGATAGCCTGCTCTTGTATAAGAAATGGTACACACACACATGATATATAAGATGCATCATACGTTGATAATGTATCAGCGAAATCATTTATTCTCTTTCCTGTAGTATGATCCTAGCATATATATTCGTTCATTCGAGAATAGCAGTTCATATAATTGTATCGTTAATTTTAGGGTAATATTGATCATTTGATTTTTTTCATCCCCATATGCTTCATTACTCTAGTTCTATCCAAGCTTGACTATATATAATATTTTGTATAGGAATTAAATTGTAGAATTAAATAAATGTTGGCAATAGATTTGTTCATTCATTGATACAAATTCGATTCTACTTAAAGTTTTAATTTCAGGAAACATTCACATAATTAAATCCTACAATCTGTCTGTTGATTCTATGAGGATATCATATATTTTCTATTTACGTACAGGTTCTAAATACATAGTAGAGGTTACCAGGGGATGATTCCAGAAATGATATGTAAACTATTTGATAGTAAAGTGCACTGTACATTTCATGTAATCGAAGAGCCTTTGTCTAGGTTATTGAATGCATACCATATTTAAGGATTTCACTCTATCAATAACCAATTTATCCCACAAAGGCAGAAATACTGAGATTTAGATACAGCAAATGACTTACAACAATTATACAATCATTAAAACAGATACTAGAAACCATTTCAATTCAGATTTAACATGTATAGTACATCAGATATAGAATCATTCAGACATATAATAATTAGAGTAGCATATTTGAGCGAAACTCACGGGAAGACAAAGGGAACAACCACGTTCCTCCCAACCATAGAACCGAGCAACCAAGATCACTTGCACGGTTCACCCCCTAGCCTGACCGTGATTCCCTGAGGGTGAACTTTGAAATCCCTCTTCAGCACTGTCCTTCAATTTAGTACCTCCCTCTTTCCTCACACTCATTCAGTGTTCATAACAGAAAGGAAAAAAAATCAATATTCTCTTTCCTAGCATACTTGGCAGTGTCCTGCCTCCTCACATATGCTTATTTATTAATTGCCTAGGTCCTCTTTCCCTCCCTTGGGAATTTTCACAGCTGTCTAAATCCCTGATTTTTTAGGGGCTTCCAATGGCCAAATCACTAATTTTCCACTTGTAAAAATCAGCCTAGGGCTAGTTCCAACATGTTCCCCACTCATGGAGTCATGGTCAGCTACTTTTAACATGGTTGCTCCATTTGTCCTCCTGCAAACAATATAAAATGTTATGTTTTTATACAAGTGTCATTGTCAAATAGTTAGTTGGTTCAAATCAGATCTTTTCCCAACAGTCATAATAATTTATTACAAATAACAAATTCAAAATTCAAAATTGCCATAAATGGCAAAAATTTTCCAAATTTCGAATTTACTAAAAACAGAATAAATTTCCAGCAATTTAAATTTAAAAAAAAAAAAATATTTTGGGGTATGTCACATCCTTTCCCCCTTTTATAAAACATTGTCCTTAGTGTTTTTCCCTTTCTTGCAATAAGATTGGATGATATTTCCGCAATTCTCCCTCCAATTCCGATATGGCCTGCTCAGGACTAAAGTGCTTCCATTGCACCTTTACCCGAGAGACGACTATGTTTCGAAGTGTTATTTCTCTCTGGTCTAGAATGTGTAGAGGTTCCACCTGGAACTCACCTTCGGGTTCCACCTATACCAAGTTCCAATCAATCATATGAGTAGGGTCGTGAATATACTTTTTCAACAAAGAAACATGAAATACATTATGAATTCTTAGATTTGTTGCAAGTGCAAGTTGATATGGTATGGGTCCAATTCGATCTAGTATCTCAAAGGGCCCACAAAAACTGGGTACCATCTTGGCATAGTTTCTTGACTTCAATGAGCATTTTCGGGATTTGACCTTCAAGTACACATGGTATCTCGCTTGAAATTCTAAGTGTCTTCTTTTTTTATATGCATAGCTCTTCTACCTGTCTTGTGCTTCCTTCAAGTTCTATTGTACCTTTCTTACCATGTTCTCCATTTCTTGGAGCATCTCTTGTCCAACCATGAGTCTGTCAGTCGGGTCATCCCAGCTAATTGGATTCGTACACTTTCTGTCATATAGTACTTCAAAATGACTCAATTTTGCTAAAGTTTGGTACCCATTGTTATATGCAAATTCTACCAAGTGTATATAGTCCTCCCACTTGTTCAGTTTTGTTCTTACCTACATGCGGAGCATATCCTCTATGATTTGGTTTGTCCTTTCAGTTTGTCCATCCGTTTGTGGATGATAAATCATATTGAAATTCAAATTGGTATTTAGCCCTACAAACAACTCTTTCCAAAAGGCGGATGTGAATTTTATGTCCCTATCTGAAATCACCATTTTAGGAATACCATGCAGTCTAAAAATTTCTTTCATGAATATTTCAACAATGTTTATATATTTAAAAGTAGACTTCACAAGAATAAAGTGTGCAGACTTACTGAGTTTATCAATTACAACCATGATAGAATCATTCTATTTCTGATTTTTAGGCAAACCTGTTATAAAGTCTAGCGATATGGTCTCCCATTTCCATTCTGGTACTGGTAATGGATCTAACAGGTCAGTTGGATGTTGATGCTCGATCGTAACCTGCTGACAATATTGTCACCTAGCCAAGTATTCTATTGTTTCTCCCTTCATATTTGGCCAATAAAATAGTTTCCTAAGTGTTGTTATCATTTTATGGTAACCTTGGTGCCCAAAATACGATTTCTTATGCACTTCATCCAAGACTATTAATTTTAACTTTGCTAAATATGGTATGTAAACTCTATTTTTAAATCGTAGCAGTCCCTTCTTGCCGATACTTAGATCTAGTTTATCTGAGTTTGCGAAACTGTTCGGTAATTCTACCATTATCTTAGTGTAGTTTTCATCGTTAATACCTGTCGTCCTGCCTTGCTAATATTTATCTCAAATAACCCATGGACCCTTCTTCTTAAAGTGTCTCCTACTTTATATTCCTTTCCCTTGATATGTATGACCTCGAAGTCGAATTCGCTCAAGAAGGCTAGCCACCTTGCTTGTCTTGCATTAAGATCCGATTGGTTAAATAGATATTTCACCCCGTTATTATCCGTTAATAGTAGGAATTTTCTTCTCATTATGTAGTGTCGCCACATTTTTAAGGCATGTATTACCACTACCAATTCTAAGTCATGAGTGACATAATTTCGCTCGTGTTATTTTAATTTCCATGACTCCTAAAAAATAACGTGTCCTTCCTAATTTAGGACACCACCTAGTCCCTCTTTACTTGATTCAACACATACAGTGAAATCTTTATCTCGATCTGCTACTTTTAATATGGGTGTAGCTATCAGTAATTCCTTAAGTTTGTTAAAACTGTCTTGACACTTCTCTGACCAGTTGAACTTGGTCCCTTTATTTTATAATAACGTGATAGGGTAGGCTATCTTGGAAAAACCTTCTATGAATCTGCGGTAATATCCAGTGATTCCCACGAATGACCGGATATCCGCTACATCCTTAGGTACTAGCCATTCCATAATGGATTTTATCTTCTTCGGGTCTACAACAATGCCTTCTGCTGAAATTACATGTCCTGGATATTGTATTTCCTTTTGATAAAAGTTACACTTGTCAAATTTGGCATACAACTTGTGTTTCTTCAATGTTTGTAGAACTTTTCTTAAGCGTTCCTCATGTCCTTCCTCCGTTCTATAATAGACTAGGATATCATCGATAAATACTACCATGAACTTGTCCAAGTACTGACTGAAAATACTGTTCATCAGGCACATAGATGTGGTTGGTGCGTTAGTGAGTCCTAAAGGTATGACTACGAACTCGTAGTGTTCATATCTTGTCCAAAAAGTTGTTTTGTTTATGTTCTCATCTTTTATCCGAACTTGATGATAACCGGATCGTAAATCCAACTTTGAAAATATCTTGGGCCCACCTACTTGATCGAATAGATCATTTATCCTTGGTAAGGGTATTTATTCTTAATAGTCATTTTGTTCAGTTGTCTATAATCGATACACAGTCTTATAGTACCATCTTTCTTTTTCACAAGGAGGATTGGTGCCCCACAAAGGTGAGACACTCGGTCTGATATACTCTTTGTCCAAAAATTCCTGTAATTGTATTTTTAATTCTGTCAGTTCTGGTAAACTTATTCGGTAAGGCGCTTTTGAGATAGGGGTTGAACCGGGTAGTGGGTCTATGGAGAAGTCTATTTCCATTCTAGGGGGTAATTCTAGTATCTCATCCACAAACATGTCTTTGAAATCACGTAGGACAACAAAGTCTTCCAACTTTGTCTTATCCTCTTTTTATGTTAGATTCGTCGCTTGGATGGCATAAACTTGACATCCCTTTCTCATACATTTCTTTAGTTGCATCTCTGAAATTTGTCTGATTGATACCAGTTTTGGTCTACCTTGGGTTGTCCTGGTAGTGCCAGAATCATCTTTATAGCTAAGTATCTTTGTATAAAAATCTAATATTTCTCTGTGTTGTTCCAACCAATCCATTCCAATATTCATATCATAGGATCCTAGTGGTAGGATGTTCATATTGGTCTTTATAGTTTGACTGTCTAAGTTGAACTCAAAATCCGAAATAAAGTCAATTACTTTCCTTTTAGTACCTATCGCTGGTTGCACAAGCCATGATTTTGCGTGCTTCAATCTCTTATGTTTATTTGACTCTACTACACTCAAAGTAATATAAATTAATGTTTCTCCATGGTCAATTAAAATAGAGATTTGAGTGTCATGGATTTTACCTACCATTTCTACCACCGAGGACTGGTGGTCAGCTTGTTGGCCATCAGTGGCTGCATTTATCCGATGTAGGATCCTACCCACGTCTCCCACTGTCGAGGATTCTTGTAGATTATGAACGATAGTTTTGTTTGCTGAAATAAGACATGGACAGTTCCTCCTTAGATGAGGTTGTCCACATTCCCAAAACTTTAGTGGCTCATCAGAGTTGTCCCCAAACTTCTTCATTCCCAAGTTTATCGGTTTACCACTGCTCGACGTATTTGGGTGATTGAAGTGAGAATCTTTTCTCAGGAAACTTTTTACTATATTTCAATAAGGAGTTGGATGGTATCCCTTCTTCTGCTAGTTTATTTGATCTTGCTCCTTATCCTTCCAGGATTTGGGAAACTGCACCCACTTCTTATACTGATCATAGCACATTCATGCTTTCCTGAATACTTCACTCAAGGATTTGGGGTTGTCAAACTCAATCCTGGCCCTGTAGGACTGTGGTAAGAAGCTTAAGAATTGTTGTATTTTTACCTTATCCTCTCGGATGTACAGTACGAACCTTAACAGTTCCAAAAATTTGTTTATAAGGTCCTCCATCGTCATCTGTCTGAGTCATAACTCGTAAAATTCTTTTTTCTTCCTTTCATAATAATTTTTAGAAAGGTATTGTTTCTTGAAATACTTCTTAAAGTTAGACCATTCCAACTATTTCTCCTTTAGGCCCTTGGCCAATTTCAGATCTTTCCACCAAATGCGGACCTTCCCTTTCAGATTGTAGATGGCCATCCTGACCTTCATGTTGTTGGAATAGTTGTAGATTTGGAAGTACGTTTTGATGTCCAACAACCATGCCTCTGCTTCTTCTCCTATCCTGGATTCTCCATCAAAGATAGTTGGTTTAATCGTTTTAAATTCTCCTTCAAGGTAGTCTACTTGTTTTATTTTTATATCCGTTATAGTTCTATCTTCAGCTGGAGGTGTTCCACTAGACGAACTATCTCCTTTTTATGTTTCTAGTCCTGATTTCTTGGAGGTTCTCTTGCTAACTTCTTCGTCGTTATTATTGTCTTTTGGGATTTTCTTGATCACTATACTACGCAGCAGGACTTCATTTATCTCTTGTTGTTCCTGTTGTGTCTTCTTCAATTTTTCATTGTCAACTTTAAAAATCTGTAGTTCAACAATAAGATTCCTCATTTTTTCCAACACTTCCATGGGTGAGCTTTCGTCACAGTTTTTCCTTGTATCTCCAAGAGGTATTTGTTGTGGATTTTCTTCCATCCTATTTTTTGCATTGTCCTAAGCTGCCATACTTAATCACCAAAACGGCAAAAAAATTTTGTTTGTAACCAAAAGATTTATTAGTTTTTATATAAAACATAATATATACTAAGAACTACAGTTGCCCTGTTCATGCCCAGTGTTGTAAATTTTGCTCTAATACCATATGTAATGAACCTCAAATTTATCATATTTATCATAAAAAAAAAAAAACTTTGGTACATTATTTACCAGTTATCTTCCTTTAATCCACTCGTATGAAGGGTACTTACATTTTATTTTTTCTTTGAATAACCTTATGCCATACTAACTTAACACTTAAGAGAGGTTCCCAATGAATACAAGTATTTTCCTAACTCATATGCTACTATATAGATATTAATACAATACATGTATCCACCTATACACTAGGATTCAAATTTTCATCTCCCTTGTTTAAGAGAACCAGGCTATTTCGACTTTGCGCATAAGGTTATATCCCTGAGAGTTAATGCTTGTACTCTTACCTAGCTGTGTCAACATCAGAATTCAAATCCTGAATTTAGTACATATCCGTAATGGGTTTAAGGATATTAATGATGATTTAGGAGTAGTTTTAATGTGTTTTCTTTGATGGCTTCATTTTAGTTATGAGACAATTCGTCTCCACCATAACGATCTGAACCTCAACCAATTCTGCACCATTCTCTGCGTAACTAAACTAACTAAACCTCGTCTTCCTATTGGGGTAACAGAAAGATAACTTAAATGACAATAGTTTAGTGACCGATTAGTTTCACTGGACAGACATGGATTTACTGTTATTAACTTCGCATCTTCAACATTAAGGGAGATGGATGTTCCTGTCAGGAGGAGTTAAGGCTCAGTCCTGAAATTAATTAGGGTCCTCTTAAACATCAATTCCAATGAATTTCCCACCTATTCTTCCCAATCCTAGAGCACCAACTTTTCCCTAGCGCATGGATTGTACCTTTTGTGCTGTAAAGAACAATACTCATCCCTCTTAGGTTTTGGCAGTCTCTCTTATAGCTAAGTATCTTTGTAAGAAAATATAATATTGCTTTGTGTCATTCCAACCAGTCCATCTCAATAATCATATCGTAAGATCCTAGTGGTAGGATGTTCAGATTGGTCTTCATAGTTTGACCATCTAAGTTGAACTTAAAATCCAAAATAAAGTCAATTACTTTCCTTTTAGTACCTGTCGCTAGTTGCACAAGCCATGATTTTGCATGCTTCAGTCTCTTAAGTTTATTTGACTCTACTACACTCAGAGTAATATAACTTAATTTTGCTCTGGGGTCAAATAAAACATAAATTTGAGTGTCATGGATTTTACCTTCGATTTCTACCACCAAGGACTGGTGGTCATCTTGTCGACCATCAATGGCTACATTTATTTGATGTAGGCTCCTGCCCATGTCTCCCACTATCGAGGCTTCTTGCAGATTATGAATGATAGTTCTATTTGCTGAAATCAAATGTGAATAGTTCCTCCTTAGATGAGGCTCTCCACATTCCCAACACTTTAGTGGCTCGTCGGATTTGTCCCCAAACTTATTCATTCCCAGGCTTACCGGTTTACCACTGCTCAACATATTTGGGTGTTTGAAGTGAGAATCTTTTCTTGGGAAACCTTTTACTGTATTCTGATAAGGAGTTGCCTGGTATCCCTTCTTCCACTAGTTCATTCGATCTTTCTCCTTATCCTTCCAGGCTTTGGGAAACTCCACCCCCTGCTTATATTGATCATAGCACATTCGTGCTTTCCTGAATACTTCACTCAAGGATTTGGGGTTGTCAAACTCGATCCTGTCCCTATAGGACTATGGTAAGCAACTTAAGAATCGATGGATTTTTACCTTATCCTCTCGGATGTATGGTACAAACCTTAACAATTCGATAAGTTTATTTATAGGGTCCTCTATCATCATCTGTCTGAGTCATAACTCGTAAAATTCTTTTGTCTTCCTTTCATAATAATTTTTAGAAAGGTATTGTTTCTTGAAATACTTCTTAAAGTCAGACCATTCCAACTATTTCTCCTTTAGGCCCTTGGCCAATTTCAGATCTTGCCACCAAATACTGGCCTTCCCTTTCAGATTGTAGATGGTCATCCCGACCTTCATGTTGTTGGAATAGTTGTATATTTGGAAGTACTTTTTGATGTCCAATAGCCATGCCTCTGCTTCTTCTCCTATCCTGGATTCGCCATCAAAGATAGCTGGTTTAATCTTTTTAAATTCTCCTTTAAGGTGGTCTACTTGTTTTCTTTTTCTGTCTGTTATAGTTCTATCTTCAGCTGGGGGTGTTCCTTTAGACGAATTATCTCCTTTTTATGTTTCTGGTCCTGAGTTCTTGGAGGCTCTCTTGCTGACTTCTTCGTCATTATTATTGTATTTTGGGATTTTCTTGGTTACTATGTTGCGTAGCAGGACTTTGTTTATCTCGTGTTGTTCCTGCTATGCCTTTTTTAATTTTTCATTGTCGTCTTTAAAAATATGTAGTTCAACAATAAGATTCTTCATTGTTTCCAACACTTCCGTGGGTGATCTTTCGACACTGTTTTTCCTTGTATCTCCAGGAGGTATTTTTTGTGGATTTTCTTCCATCCCATTTTCTGTATTGTCTTGAGCTACCATACTTAATCACCAAAACATAAAAAGTTTTATGTTTGTAACCAAAAGATTTATTAGTTTTTATATAAAATAGAATATATACTAAGCACTACAATGGTCCTGTTCTTGCCTAGTGTTGTAACTTTTGCTCTAATACCATATTTAATGAACCCCAAATTTATCATATTTATCATAAAAAATTTAAAAATTATTTGGTACATTATTTACCAGTTATCTTCGTTTAATCCACTCGTATGACGGGTACTTACATTTTCTTTTTTCTTTGAATAACCTTATGCCATACTAACTTAACACTTAAGAGAGGTTCCGAACAAATACAAGTATTTTCCTAACTCATATGTTACTATATAGATATTAATACAATACATGTATCCACCTATACACTAGGATTCAAATTTTCAGCTCCCTTGTTTAAGAGAACTGGGCTATTTGAAATTGATGCATAAGGTTATATCCCTGAGAGTTAATGCTTGTACTCTTACCTAGTTGTGTCAACATTAGAATTCAAATCCTGAATGTAGTACATATCATGAATGGGTTTAAGGATATTAATGATGATTTAGGAGTGGTTTTAAAGTGGGGTCTTTGATGGCTTCATTTTAGTTATGACACAATTCGTCTCCACCATAACGAATTGAACCCCGACCAATTTTGCACCATTCTCTGCATAACTAAACTAACTAAACCTCCTCTTCCTGTTGGGGTAACATAAAGATAACTTAAATGACAATAGTTTAACGACCGATTAGTTTCACTGGACAGTCATAGATTTACTGTTATTAACTTCGCATCTTCAACATTAAGGGAGATGGATGTTCCTATCAGGTGGAGTTAAGGCTCTATCCTAAAATTAATTAGGATCCTCTTAAACATTAGTCCCAATGACTCTCCCACCTTCTCTTCCCAATCTTGGAGTGCCAAGTTTTCCATAGCGCATGGATTGTACCTTTCGTGCTGTAAAGAATGATACTCATCCCTCTTAGGCTTTGGTGGTCTCTCTTCTACCCTTGTGACTCCGAAAGAGAGGGTTCTGTATTATGCATTCCTCCACAAGGAAAGGCTTTCGCCTCTACGGAAAACTTTGGTGAAGTCGACGGCAACATCGGACTACCTGGTAAGTTTTCTAAGGGAACTGTCATATCTCAAGTTCAAAACCAGAGTTCACTATTTGGTTCATACAAAGAAAACTTTTACTTTCTGTAGTTATGTTCAGAGTCTACACGTTTCTCTTTTTTTTTATTTTGGTATCGACTGTAGAAGAGGTTTTCTGTTGTATCTGAGAGTCACTACTCTTTACCTCTGTGAACCTAAAGTACTACCTTGCGTCCATTGTTTGTGTCCCATGGGATTATTCCAGTTCATTCCTTTTTGTTTTACCCTATGAATAGTAACTATATTTGGGAGTAACTCAGAGTAGCTCAAAAGGGTTTATTCTTACGTCGTGTAAAGGCTCCAGGAGAAAAAAATAGGGTCAAGCCAGATTCTTAACGTCTCTTTTTCTCCTATGTGACTGATGCATAATATTTGTTGTAAGGTTGTGGTTACTGGGGGTTTATCTCTTACTAAGTTAGGGTATTATTCATGAGAAAATCTATTGACTTTGTGTATGATGTCGTTCCTTATGTTCTTCATTTTATGTTCGTAAAGGGTTTTTAAATAAAATATTTAACTCTTGAGTTCGCAATGCTATTTTATTTTTCAAAGTAATTGTTTAATTTTGTATAAATGGGATTCTCTGTATTAATGGTGGGACTTTGTTTGTTGCGAGGGTACCCACCAAAAGTTCTAGGGACCATCCTCCCTTAGCCAGGGTCGATTACTAGAAAAGGGTACGGCAGCTGGAGGCCGTGATGTTTCAACCCCTAAGTTAAGTATTCTGGCATAGCTATGGTTATCAATTTACCCTTTCGAATCTATATTTAAAGTCCTATTCTGTACTTTACTAATGTTTTCTATGATGGCCAAATGCAGGTATGCCCACTTCACGGTCCAGGTACTGGCCTCTACTCATTATCACAAAGGTACTCAGGTTCTGAATTATGGCTCTCAACTTGCTTCTTAATTCAAAGCATGGAGGTCATGATTTTGTTCGTAGTTTTCTGTTGTTAAAAGTAACATTACTCATGCTCCAATTTCCTATGCCGAATGTCTGAGGGTTAAATCTCGTTTTTTTTTTTTTTGTTAAAGTTTCATTTAAGGAGATATATATAGTCGAGCATGATGTAGGGAAATGACTAATATTCTAATACTAGAATTGGCGAAAACAAATCTAAGTTTACTATTGGGGAAACTCTTAAATATGTTAAGCTTAGTATTGGAGGGATATTATTTTTTTATTTGGAAATAACCTATCCTCGATGTTCTGTATATTACATCTGTAATTTAATGTATTCAAGAATCTCTATATCAATTGAAATAGCCATCATTTCTTGACTTTATTAATGTTTGTATGATTAGTCTCTTGTTCACGCAATTTCTTATTTTGAATTTACCCCAAAGGGGATCGTTCAGAGGTCGGGTTTCACATCTCCAAACCTCTATGTTTTGTAGATTCTTGTCTTTCGATCAATTGCATCTTTAGAATAGATTGCATTTACTCTGTAATTTCCTAAAATAGCTTTCTGTAAAATGCGAAGAAAATTTAAAGGATATCCTAAATCTTAAAATTGTTTGTCTGAGGTATGGTAATGCTACGGCCATAAAATAAAAAAAAATCTTTGTTTCTCTCCACATGTCGCACGATATAATCGAATTGGGATACCCTACTATTGTATAGGCAATGGTACTCGCACACAGCATATATAAGATGCATCATACGTTGATAATGTATCGGCGAAATCATGTATTCTCTTTCCTGTAGTATGATCCTAGCATATATATCCATTCATTCAGGAATAACAGTTCACATAATTGTATCGTTAAGTTTAGGGTAATCTTGATCCTTTGATTTTGTTCATTCCCATATGCTTCATTACTTTGGTTCTATCCAATTTCGACTATATATAAGATTTTGTATAGGAATTAAATTGCAGAATTAAATATACACTGGCAATAGATTTGTCCGTTCAATGATACAAATTCGATTCTACTTTAAGTTTTAATTTCAGGAAACATTGCCATAATTAAATCCTACAATTTGTCTGTTGATTCTATGAGGATATCATATATTTTATATTTACATGCAGGTTCTAAATCCATAGTAGAGTTTACCAGGGGATGATTCCATAAATGATATGTAAACTATTCGATAGTAAAGTGGACTGTACATTTCATGTAATCGAACATCCTTTGTCTAGGTTATTGAATGCATACCAACTTTAAGGATTTCACTATATCAATAACCAATTCATCCCACAGAGGCAGAAATATTGAAATTTAGATACAGTAAATGACTAACAACAATTATACAATCATTAAAACAGATACTAGAAACCATTTCAGTTTAGATTTAACATGTATAGTACATCATATATAGAATCATTCAGACATATAAGGATTAGAGTAGCATATTTGAACAAAACTCATAGGAAGACAAAGCGAACCGAGAAGCCAAGATCACTTACACGATTCACCCCCTAACCTGAACATGCGTCCATGAAGGTGAACTTGGAAATCCCTCTTTAGAACTATCCTTCAATTTAGTAGCTCCCTCTTGCCTCACACTCATTCAGTATTCATAACAACAAGGAAAAAAAATCAATATTCTCTTTCCCAGCATACTTGGCAGCGTCCTGCCTCCTCACATATGCTTATTTATTAATTGCCTAGGTCCTTTTTCCCTCCCTTGGGAATTTTTGCAGCCTTCTAAATCCATGATTTTCAGAGGCTTCCAATGGCCAGGTCACTGATTTGTCATTTGTAAAAATCAGCCTAGGGGTAGTTCCAACATGTTCCCCACTCATGGAGTCATGGTCAGCTACTTTTAACATTGTTGTTCCATTTGTCCTCTTGCAATCAATATAAAATATTTTGTTTTTATACAAGTGTCACTGTACAAATAGTTAGTTGGTTCAAATCAGATCTCTTCCCAATAGTCATAATAATTTATTACAAATAACAAATTCAAAATTTGGAATTGCCATAAATGGCAAAAATTTTCCAATTCGAATTTACTAAAAACGGAATAAATTTCCAGCAATTTAAATTTTCAAAAATATTTTATTTTGGGGGATGTCACATCCTTTCCCCCTTTTATAAAACACTATCCTCAGTGTTCGTCCCTTTCTTGGAATAAGATTGGATGAGATTTCTGCAATTCTCCCTCCAATTCCCAAGTGGCCTCCTCGGGACTAAAGTGCTTCCATTGCACCTTTACCTGAGCGACGACTCTGTTCTGAAGTGCTATTTCTTTTTGGTCAAGAATGTGTAGGGGTTACACCTAGAAATCACCTTTGGGTTCCACCTGTGCCAAGTTCCAATCAATTGACATATGAGTAGGGTCGTGAATATACTTTTTCAACAAAGAAACATGAAATACATTATGAATTCTTGGATTGGTTGGAAGTGCAAGTTGATATACTATGGGTCCAATTAGAGCTAGTATCTCGAAGGGCCCACAAAACCTGGGTACCAGCTTGGCACAGCTTCCTAACTTCAATCATCTTTTTCAGGCTTTGACCTTCAAGTACACACGATCTCCCGCTTAAAATTCTAAGTGTCTTCTTTTTTATCTGCATAGCTCTTATGTCTGTCCTGTGCTTCCTTGAAGTTCTATTGTACCTTTCTTACCATGTTCTCCATTTCCTAGAGCATCTCTCGTCCAACCATGAGTCTATCAGTCGGGTTATCCCAACTAGTTGGAGTCGTACACCTTTTGTCATATAGTACTTCGAAAGGGATCAACTTTGTTGAAGTTTGATACCCATTGTTATATGCAAATTCTACCAAGTGTATATAATCCTCCCACTTGTTCGATTTTTTTCTTACGTACATGCAGAGCATATCCTCTATGATTTGGTTTTTCCTTTCGGTTTGTCCATCCATTTGTGGATGATAACTCATACCAAAATTCAAATTGGTATTTAGCCCTGCAAACAACTCCTTCCAAAAGGCAGATGTGAATTTTACGTCTCTATCTGAAATCACCATTTTAGGAATACCATGCAGTCTAAAAATTTCTTTCATGAATATTTCTGCAATGTTTATAGCTTTAAAAGTAGACTTTACAGGAATAAAGTGTGCAGACTTACTGAGTTTATGGATTACAACCATGATAGAATCATTATGTTTCTGAGTTTTAGGCGAACCTATTATAAAGTCTAGCGATATGGTCTCCCATTTCCATTCTAGTACTGGTAATGGCTATAATAGGTCAGTTGGATGCTAATGCTCGACCTTAACCTGCTAACAATCTTGGCACCTAGCCAAGTATTCTACTGTTTCTCCCTTCATATTGAGCCAATAAAATAGTTTCCTAAGTGTTATTATCGTTTTCTGGTAACCTGGGTGGCCAGAATACGGTTTCTTATGCACTTTGTCCAAGACTGTTAATTTTAATTATGTTGAATTTAGTATGAAAAGTCTATTTTTAAGTTGTAGCAGTGCCTTCTTGTCGATACTTCGATCTGGTTTATCTAATTTTGCGGTATTGTTCAGTAATTATACCATTATATTAGTGTAGTTTTCATCGTTAATACCTGCCGTCCTTATTCTTTGTTCCAGATCACTTTCTGCCCTACTAATATTTATCTCAAATAACCCATGGACCCTTCTACTTAAAGTGTTTTCTACTTTATTTTCCTTGCCCTTGATATGTCTGACCTCGAAGTCAAACTTGCTCAAGAAGGCTAGCCACCTTGCTTGTCTTGCATTAAGATCCGATTGGTTAAACAAATATTTCACCCCACTATTATCTGTTAATAGTAGGAATTTTCTGCCCATTATTTAGTGTTGCCACATTTTTAAGTCGTTTATTACCACTGCCAATTCTAAGTCATGAGTGACATAATTTCGCTCGTGTTATTTTAATTTACGAGACTCATAAAAAATAACGTGTCCTTCCTGAGTTAGGACACCACCTAGTCCCTCTTTACTTGCATCAACAGATATGGTGAAATCTTTATCTGGGTCTACTACTCTTAATATGGGTGCAATTGTCAATAATACCTTCAGTTTGTTAAAACTATCTTGACACTTATCTGACCAGTTGAACTTGGTCCCTTTCTTTTGTAATGATGTGATAGGGTAGGCTATCTTGGAAAAACCTTCTATGAATCTATGGTAATATCCGATGATTCCCATGAATGATCGAATATCCGCTACATCCTTAGGAACTAGCCAGTCCATAATGGCTTTTATCTTCTCCTGGTCTACGACAATGCCTTTAGCTGAAATTACATGTCCTACATATTGTATTTTCTTTTGATAAAAGTCACACTTGTTAAATTTGGCATACATCTTGTGTTTCCTCAACGTTTACAGAACTATTCTTAAGTGTTCCTCATGTTCTTCCTCAATTTTAGAATAGACCAGAATATCACTGATAAATACTACCACGAAATTGTCCAACTACTGACAGAAAATACTGTTCATCAGGCACATAAATGTGGTTGGTGCATTAGTGAGTCCAAAAGGTATGACTACGAACTCATAGTGTCCATATCCTGTCCAAAAAGCTATTTTGTTTATGTCCTCGTCTTTTATCTGAACTTGATGATAACTGGATCATAAATCCAACTTTGAAAAGATCTTGGCCCCACCTACTTGATCGAACAGATCATTTATCCTTGGTAGGGGTTATTTATTTTTAATATTCATTTTGTTCAGTTGTCTATAATCAATACACAATCTTAGAGTACCATATTTCTTTTTCACAAAGAGGACTGGTGCCCCCCAAGGTGAGACACTTAGTCTGATATACTCTTTGTTCAACAATTCATGTATTTGTATTTTTAATTCTGTCAGTTCTGGTAGACTCATTCGGTAAGGCCCTTTTGAGATAGGGGCTTAACCGAGTAGTAGGTCTATGGAGAAGTCTATTTCCCTTCTAGGGGGAAATTCTGGTATCTCATCCACAAACATGTCTCTGAAATCACGTAGGATAGTAAAGTCTTCCAACTTTAGTTTATCCTCTTTTTTTGTTATATTTGTCACTTGGATGGCATAAACTTGAAATCCCTTTCTCATACATTTCTTTAGTTGCATTGCTGAAATTTGTCTGATTGATACTGGTTTTGGTAAACCTTGGGTTGTCCTGGTAGTGCCAGAATAATATTTATAGCTAATTATCTTTGTATAACAATCTAATATTGCTTTTTGTCATTCCAACCAATCCATCCTAATAATCTTATCGTAAGATCCTAGTGGTAGGATGTTCAGATTGGTCTTTATAGTTTGACCATCTAACCTGAACTCAAAATCCGAAATAAAGTCAATTACTTTCCTTTTAGTACCTGTCTCTAGTTGCACAAGCCATGATTTTGCATGCTTCAGTCTCTTAAGTTTATTTCACTCTACTACACTCAGAGTAATATAACTTAATGTTTCTTCGGGGTCAATTAAAACTTAAATTTGAGTGTCATGTATTTTACCTTCGATTTCTACCTCTGAGGACTGGTGGTCAGCTTGTTGGCCATCATTGGCTACATTTACTTGATGTAAGCTCCTGCCCACATCTCCCACTATCGAGGCTTCTTGCAGATTATGAACGATAGTTCTGTTTTCTGAAATCAAACATGGACACTTCCTCCTTAGATGAGGCTCTCTACATTCCCAACACTTTAGTGGCTCGCGGGAGTTGTCCCCAAACTTCTTCATTCCCAGCTTTACCGGTTTACCACTGCTCAATGTATTTGGGTGATTGAAGTGAGAATCTTTTCTCGGGAAACTTTTTACTGTATTCCAATAAGGAGTTGACTGGTATCCCTTCTTCCACTAGTTCATTCGATCTCTCTCCTTATCCTTCCAGGCTTTGGGAAACTCCACCCACTGCTTATACTGATCATAGCACATTCATGCTTTCCTGAATACTTCACTCAAGGATTTGGGGTTGTCAAACTTGATCTTGTCCCTGTAGGATTGTGGTAAGTAGCTTAAGAATAGCTCGATTTTTACCTTATCCTCTCGGATGTACAGTACGAACCTTAACAGTTCCAGAAATTTATTTATAAGGTCCTCCATCATCATCTGTCCGAGTCATAACTCGTAAAATTCTTTCGTCTTCCTTTCATAATAATTTTCAGAAAGGTATTGTTTCTTGAAATAATTCTTAAATTCAGACCATTCCAACTATTTCTCCCTTAGGCCCTTGGCCAATTTCAGATCTTGCCACCAAATATTGTCCTTCCCTTTCAAATTGTAGATGGCCATCCTGACCTCCATGTTGCTGGAATAGTTGTAGATTTGGAAGTACTTTTTGATGTCCAACAACCATTCCTCTTCTTCTTCTCCTGTCTTGGATTCTCCATCAAAGATAGTTGGTTTAATCTTTTTAAATTCTCCTTCAAGGTGGTCTACTTGTTTTCTTTTTCTGTCTGTTATAGTTCTATCTTTAGCTGGAGGTGTTCCTTTAGACCAACTATCTCCTTTTTATGTTTCTGGTCCTGAGTTCTTGGAGGCTCTCTTGCGGACTTCTTCTTCATTATTATTGTCTTTTGGGCTTTTGTTGGTCACTATACTATGTAGCAAGACTTCGTTTATCTCTTGTTGTTCCTGTTGTGCCTTCTTCAATTTTTCATTGTCGGCTTTTAAAATCTTTAGTTTAGCAATAAGATTCCTCATTGTTTCCAACACTTTCGTGGGTGAGCTTTCGTCACTATTTTTCCTTGTATCTCTAGGAGGTCTTTGCTGTGGATTTTCTTCCATCCTGTTTTCTGTATTGTCCTGACCTGCCATACTTAATCACCAACACAGAAAAAGTTTTCTTTTTGTAACCAAAAGATTTATTAGTTTTTATATAAAACATAATATATACTAAGCACTACAATGGCCCTATATAAGCCCAGTGTTGTAACTTTTTCTTTGATACCATATGTAATGAACCTCAACTTTATCATATTTATCATAAAAAAAATAAAAATTCTTTGGTACATTATTTACCAGTTATCTTCGTTTAATCCACTCGTATGATTGGTACTTACATTTTCTTTTTTCTTTGAATAACCTTATGCCATACTAAATTAACACTTAAGAGAGGTTCCCAATGAATACAAGTATTTTCCTAACTCATATGTTAATATATAGATATTAATACAATACATGTATCCACCTATACACTAGGATTCGAATTTTCAGCTCCCTTGTTTAAGAGAACTGGGGTATTTGGACTTTGTGCATAAGGTTATATCTGTTGGGACTCAGAAATGTCGTATTTTCATCCACGTTTCCCTTCACTATTCCTTACATTTCATCGCCCAATTAAACCTTCGTCATATCATTTTCATAAATACATTTGGGTTTCACATTATTATTTTCCACTTTATTCATTTTAGTATTAAAAGTGAATTTATGATTAAATATTAGAAA
>SNQJ01S0018315.1:104785-126536 GCA_010110895.2 Picea sitchensis | reverse complement strand
TTTCAAGCTAATGTCAATAGAGTAGGAAGTGGTCGTATCTTGTTTTGTCCACAGACCTCAACGAGGAGCAAAAGATTGGAGCGCAACTCGGAGCGTGCAGGGACAAACGTCGGTTGAGAGGTACTTCTGTTACTCTCCCTTCTAATGCATTAGGCTTAGATAGATTCGAAAGAAATTCAGTGTCCATGATAAGCACTTTTCTGTCTAGGGTTAAGGTCAAGCCTTAGAGGTCGATCTACTTGTCCGCAGGCAGATTTTCCTACAACAGTATGCAGTTGTTAATGTTGAGAATTTGAAATTGTATGAGCCTCCTTTGATTGATGATCAAGGAGAGCATGCTCAAATTCCTTCTATAGATGATTTTGCCCCAGAATATCTTACAGAACTACATGAAGACACCATCCTTGACAGGAGAATGCGAACTTCAAAACGAGGAAATGTGGAGTATCTTTGAGTTGGTCTTAAAGGTACAAATCCAAACAAAGCCAAGTGGATTGAGGTTGGAAGAGTGAGGGAACTATACCCTCATCTTCACATAGACTGAAACTAGTCTTTTGGAGGTCCAAAAACTTTCCAATGGGAAGGTGTGATCAGGGGATCAAATTTTGCTCAAAAATTCAAAGTGCTTGGAATCACCTCAAATCAAACGAGAGAGTAGGTCTCATCGTTACGAACCTAAACCAACTCATTTGGATTCAAAAAGACGTCAGGAGCAAGAGATATCGCGTTCTATTCAAAATGGCAAACAGGCAAAAAGAAGGGGTGATGATTGTATAGTCCGTACAATCCGTACGGATGCTGAGGTGGTAGGCCGTACGACACGTGGTAGGCATCTATTTTCACAGTTCACAGGTGACATGGCTTATTTGCAGTGAATGGAATGGTGACACATGGCCCAATCAATGGCCACCACGTGTCCCCTATTTATTGGTTTAAAATTTATTTGGAGTCCACCGAAATCGACCCCGTGACCTCCAGTCGCATGCAAAGCTTTGGCAAAGACCACCAACCAATGCACCACCATAGTGTTTCTTAACACTATATGGTGCGAATTACATTTGAATTGAAATATTGTATGTATGGGTGGGGGGTCGAGCTGGGGCCTAGCCCTAGCCCGTGGTTATGTGTTTTGTAATATGGTCATGGTTTAAAACCCTTTGCGCACACATTTAAAACTATACCCCGGTCACATGTTGTGTTGTAATATGACCACAGGAGCAGGCATATGTTTTAACATAGCCCTTTTGCTATGGTCGCGGTCACATGTTTGTTTCCATATGACCATTGAATGTGCGCGTGGGTATGCGTTGGTTTGAATTCGATTCAACGGTTATGGCCTTTACTTTTAAACGCACGATCACATGGGTCATATGACCTTGCCCTTGGAGGTTAGGGGCAAGGTGCGCCCATAACCGTCCTATAGTTTTCACGGTTCACACAGTTGTGCCCGGTGCCAAGTTTTTACGCTTTAAAATGCGTGTGGGCTAGGTTGAGCCAACAAGGGTGTGTTTTGTAGATACAGAGACAGCAAGCTTGAAGGGGGGACTTCCAGGAAGCCTATCTTCTTCAATTTTTGGCCAAACGAGGTGCCGAAAAAGACTAGCTAGGGGTTTTTGAACGTTTTGAAGCCATTGGAGCAGTCTATTTCGCATTTTGAGCATTGTAAAGAACATTTTTTAGCACTTTGAGAAAATAATACAAATGATCCATTGGAAGCTATACCAGGAGATGTAGCACAAGAGAGAGGTAAACTCCTTTATCATTTGTTGTGTTATGTGTTTTATGTTCACTGATTTTGTTGCTCTTTATATGCATATTGAATGAGTAAATCCTATTAAATTTTTGTTGCGAAGTTGATCCATTTTCATTTTAACACATAAATTTAACTTGCAAGTATTTTCAAGAATACAAGTCTTCTTCATTTTTAGATCAGACAGAAATACTGAAATTTAGATACAGTAAATGACTTACAACAATTACACAATCATTAAAACAGATACCAGAAACCATTTCAGGTTAGATTTAACATGTACAGTACATCGGATATAGAATCATTCAGATAGATAAGGATTAGAGTAGCATATTTGAATGAAACTCGTGGGAAGACAAAGGGAACAACCACGCTCCTCCCAACCATAGAATTGAGCCGCCACGATCACTTGCACAGTTCACCCCCTAGCCTGACCATGAGTCCATGAAGGAGAACTTGGAAATCCCTCTTCAGCACTGTCCTTCAATTTAGTAGCTCCCTCTTGCCTCACACTCATTCAGTGTTCATAACAACAAGAAAAAAAAATCAATAGTCTCTTTCCCAGCATACTTGGCAGCATCCTGCCTCCTCACATATGCTTATTTATTAATTGCCTAATTCCTTTTTCCCTCCCTTGGGAAATTTTGCATCCTTCTAAATCCATAATTTTCATGAGCTGCCAATGGCCAAATCACTGATTTTCCACTTTTAAAAATCATCATAGGGGTAGTTCCAACATGTTCCCCACTCATGGAGTCATGGTTAGCTTCTCTTAACATGGTTGTTCCATTTGTCCTCCTGTAATCAATATAAAATATTATGTTTTTATACAAGTGTCATTGTCAAATAGTTAGTTGGGTCAAATCAGATCTCTGCCCAATAGTAATAATAATTTATTACAAATAACAAATTCGAAATTGCCATAAATGACAAAAAAATTCCAAATTTGAATTTACTAAAAAAGGAATAAATTTCTAGCAATTTAAATTTTCAAAAATATTTTATTTTGGGGGATGTCACATCCTTTCCCCCTTCAATAAAAAATTGTCCTCAGTGTTCGTCCCTTTCTTGGAGTAATATTGGATGATATTTCCACAATTCTTTCTCCAATTCCCAAGTGGCCTCCTCAGGACTAAAGTGCTTCCATTGCACCTTTACCTGAGCGACGACTCTGTTCCGAAGTGATATTTCTCTCCAGTTCAGAATGCATAGGGGTTCCACCTGGAACTCGCCTTCGGGTTCCACCTATACCAAGTTCCAATCAATCATATGAATAGGATCGTGAATATACTTTTTCAACAAAGAAACATGAAATACATTATGAATTCTTAGATTGGCTGGAAGTGCAAGTTGATATGCTACGGGTCCAATTCGAGCTAGTATCTCGAACAGCCCACAAAACCTGGGTACCATCTTGGCACAGTTTCCTAACTTCAATGAGCTTTTTCGGGCTTTGACCTTCAAGTACACATGGTCTCCCGCTTGAAATTCTAAGTGTCTTCTTTTTTTATCTGCATAGCTCTTCTGCCTATCCTATGCTTCCTTTAAGTTCTGTTGTACCTTTGTTACCATGTTCTCCATTTCTTGGAACATCTCTAGCCCAACCATGAGTCTGTCAGTCAGGTTATCCCAACTAATTGGAGTCGTACACTTTCTTTTGTATAGTACTTCGAAAGGGCTCAACTTTGTCGAAGTTTGGTACCCATTGTTATATGAAAATTCTACCAAGTGTATATAGTCCTCCCACTTGTTCCATTTTGTTCTTACGTACATGCAGAGCATATCCTCTATGATTTGGTTTGTCCTTTTGGTTTTTCCATTCATTTGTGGATGATAACTCGTACTGAAATTCAAATTGGTATTTAGCCCTGAAAACAACTCCTTCCAAAAGGCGGATGTGAATTTTACGTCTCTATCTGAAATCACCATTTTAGGAATACCGTGCAGTCTAAAAATTTCTTTCATGAATATTTCAACAATGTTTATAGTTTTAAAAGTAGACTTTACATGAATAAAGTGTGCAGACTTACTGAGTTTATGGATTACAACCATGATAGAATCATTATGTTTCTGAGTTTTAGGAAAACCTGTTATAAAGTCTAGCGATATGGTCTCCCATTTCCATTCTGGTACTGGTAATGGCTGTAATAGGCTGCCTAGATGTTGATGCTCGGCCTTAACCTACTAACAATATTGGCACCTAGCCAAGTATTCTACTATTTCTCCCTTCATATTCGGCCAATAAATTAGTTTCCTAAGTGTTGTTATCATTTTCTGGTAACTTGGGTGGCCATAATACGGTTTCTTATGCACTTCATCCAAGACTGATAATCTTAACTCTTTTGAATCTAGTATGTAAATTATATTTTAAAATCATAGCATTCCCTTATTGTCGATACTTAGATCTGGTTTATCTGAGTTTGCGGTACTGTTTGATAATTCTACCATTATCTTAGTGTAGTTTTCATCATTAATACCTGTCATCTTTATTCTTTGTTCCAGATCACTTTCTGCCCTGCTGATATTTATCTCAAATAACCCTTATCTTAGTGTAGTTTTCATCATTAATACCTGTCATCTTTATTCTTTGTTCCAGATCACTTTCTGCCCTACTGATATTTATCTCAAATAACCCATGGAACTTTCTTCTTAAAGTGTCTGCTACTTTATTTTCCTTTCCCTTGATATGTCTAACCTCGAAGTCGAATTCTCTCAAGAAGGATAGCCACCTTGCTTGTCTTGCATTAAGATCTGGTTGGTTAAACAGATATTTCACCCCACTATTATCCATTAATAGTAGGAATTTTCTGCCCATTATGTAGTGTCACCACATTTTTAAGGCATGTATTACCACTGCCAATTATAAGTCATGAGTGACATAATTTCTCTCTTGATCTTTTAATTTCTGGGACTCATAACAAATAACATGTCCTTCCTGAGTTAGGAAACCACCTAGTCCCTCTTTACTTGCATCAACACATACGGTGAAATCTTTATCTAGGTCTGCTACTTTTAATATGGATGCAGCTGTCAGTAATTCCTTCAGTTTGTTAAAACTGTCTTGACACTTCTCTGACCAGTTCAACTTCGTCCCTTTCTTTTGTAATGACGTGATAGGGTTGGCTATCTAGGAAAAACATTCTATGAATCTGCAGTAGTATCCAGTGATTCCCATGAATGACCAGATATCTGATACATCCTTAGGTGTTGGGCATTTCATAATGGCTTTTATCTTCTCCGGGTCTATGGCAATGCCTTCTGCTGAAATTACATGTCCTAGATATTGTATTTCCTTTTGATAAAAGTCACACTTGTCAAATTTGGCATACAACTTGTGTTTCCTCAATGTTTATAGAACTATTCTTAAGTGTTCCTCATGTTCTTCCTCCGTTTTAGAATATACCATAATATCGTCGATAAATACTACCACGAACTTGTCCAAGTATTGACTGAAAATACTATTCATCAGGCACATAAACATGGCTAGTGAGTTAGTGAGTCTGAAAGGTATGACTACGAACTCGTAGTGTCCATATCTTGTCTGAAAATTTGTTTTGTTTATGTCCTCATCTTTTATCCGAACTTGATGATAATTGGATCATAAATCCAACTTTGAAAAGATCTTGGCCCCACCTACTTGATTGAACAGATCATTTATCCTTGGTAGGGGTTATTTATTCTTAAAAGTCTTTTTGTTCAGTTGTCTATAATCGATACACAGTCTTAGAGTACCTTCTTTCTTTTTCACAAAGAGGACTGGTACCCCCCACGGTGAGACACTCGATCTGATATACTCTTTGTCCAACAATTCCTGTAATTGTATTTTTAATTCTGTTAGTTCTGGTAGACTCATTCAGTAAGGTTCTTTTGAGATAGGAGCTGAACCAGGTAGTAGGTCTAAGGAGAATT
This sequence comes from Picea sitchensis, assembly GCA_010110895.2. Lineage (NCBI taxonomy): Eukaryota > Viridiplantae > Streptophyta > Pinopsida > Pinales > Pinaceae > Picea > Picea sitchensis. The sequence goes on along the minus strand of SNQJ01S0018315.1, from coordinate 120,877 downwards.
CTATTTCACTTCTAGGGGGTAATCATGTTATCTCATCCACAAACATGTCCCTAAAATCACGTAGGACAGCAAAGTCTTCCAACTTTTGCTTATCCTCTTTTTCTGTTAGATTCCTCACTTGGATGGCATAAACTTGACATCCCTTTCTCATACATTTCTTTAGTTGCATCGCTGAAATTTGTCTAACTGATACCAGTTTTGGTATACCTTGGGTTGTCCTGGTAGTGCCAGAATCATCTTTATAGCTAAGTATCTTTGTATAACAATATAATATTTCTTTGTGTCATTCCAACCAACCCATCCCAATAATCATATTGTAATATCCTAGTGGTAGAATGATCAGATTTGTCTTTATAGTTTGACCATCTAAGCTGAACTCAAAATACAAAATAAAGTCAATTACTTTCCTTTTAGTACCTGTTGCTAGCTGCACAAGACATGATTTTGTGTGCTTCAGTCTCTTAAGTTTATTTGACTCTACTACAATCGGAGTAATATAACTTAATGTTTCTCTGGGGTCAATTAAAACATAAATTTGAGTGTCATGGATTTTACCTTCAATTTCTACCATCGAGGACTGGTGGTCAGCTTGTCGGCCATCAATGGCTGCATTTATCTGATGCAGGATCCTGCCCACATCTCCCACTGTAGAGGCTTCTTGCAAATTATAAACGACGGTTCTATTTACTGAAATCAAACGTGGACAGTTCCTCCTTAGATGAGGCTCTCCACATTCCCAACACTTTAGTGGCTTGTGGGAGTTGTCCCCAAACTTCTTCATTTCCAGGTTTACCGGTTTACCACTGCTCAGCGTATTTGGGTGATTGAAGTGAGAATATTTTCTTGGGAAACTTTTTACTGTATTCTTATAAGGAGCTTGTTGGTATCCCTTCTTCTGTTGGTTCATTTGATCTTGCCCATTATCCTTCCAGGATTTGTGAAACTCCACCCGCTACTTATACTAATCATAACACATTAGATCTTTCTTGAATACTTCACTCAAGGATTTGTGGCTGTCAAACTCTATCCTGCCCCTGTAGGACTGTGGTAAGCAGCTTAAGAATCGCTGGATTTTTACCTTATCCTCTCGGATGTACCGTACAAACCATAACAATTCCAGAAATTTATTTATAAGGTCCTCCATCGTCCTCTGTCTAAGTCGTAACTCGTAAAATTATTTCATCTTCCTTTCATAATAATTTTCAAAAAGGTATTGTTTCTTGAAATACCTCTTAAAGTCAGACCATTCCAACTATTTCTCCTTTAGGCCCTTGGCCAATTTCAGATCTTGACACCAAATACTAGCCTTCCCTTTCATATTGTAGATGGCCATCCTAACTTTCATGTTGTTGGAATAGTTGTAGATTTGGAAGTAATTTTTGATGTCCAACAGCCATGGCTCTACTTATTCTTCTGTCCTGGATTCTCCATCAAAGATAGTTGTTTAATCTTTTTAAATTCTCCTTCAAGGTGGTCTACTTGTTTTCTTTTTCTGTCCGTTATAGTTCTATCTTGAGCTGAAGGTGTTCCTTTAGATGAACTATCTCCTTTTTATGTTTATGGTCTCGAGTTCTTGGAGGCTCTCTTGCTGACTTCTTCATCATTATTATTGTCTTTTGGGATTTTCTTGGTAACTATACTGCACAACAGGACTTCGTTTATCTCTTGTTGTTCCTCCTGTGCCTTCTTCAATTTTTCATTGTCGGCTTTAAAAATCTGTAGTTCAACAATAAGATTCCTCATTGTTTCCAACACTTCCATGGGTGAGCTTCCATCACTGTTTTTCCTTGTATCTCCAAGAGGTCTTTCTTATGGATTTTCTTCCATCCTATTTTCTTCATTGTCCTGAGTTGCCATACATAATCACCAAAACAGAAAAAGCTTTCTATTTGTAACCAAAAGATTTATTAGTTTTTATATAAAACAGAATATATACTAAGCCCTACAGTGGTCCTGTTCAGGCCCAGTGTTGTAACTTTTGCTCTGATACCATATGTAATGAACCTCAAATTTATCATATTTATCATAAAAAAAATAAAAAAAAATTGGTACATTATTTACCAGTTATCTTTGTTTAATCCACTCATATGACGGGTACTTACATTTTCTTTTTTCTTTGAATAACCTTATGCCATACTAACTTAACACTTAAGAGAGGTTCCCAGTGAATACAAGTATTTTCCTAACTCATATGTTACTATATAGATATTAATACAATACATGTATCCACCTATACACTAGGATTCAAATTTTCATCTCCCTTGTTTAAGAGAACCGGGCTATTTGGACTTTGCGCATAAGGTTATATCCTTGAGAGTTAATGCTTGTACTCTTACCTAGTTGTTTCAACATCAGAATTCAAATCCTAAATGTAGTACGTATCAGGAATGGGTTTAAGGATATTAATGATGATTTAGGAGTGGTTTTAATGTGTTTTCTTTGATGGCTTCATTTTAGTTATGACACAATTCGTCTCCACCATAACGAATTGAACCCTAGCCAATTCCACACCATTCACTGCGTAACTAAACTAAATAAACTTCCTCTTCCTATTGGGGTAACAGAAAGATAACATAAATGACAATAGTTTAGCGACCGATTAGTTTCACTAGACAGTCATGGATTTACTGTTAATAATTTCGCATCTTCATCATTAAGGGAGATGGATGTTCCTGTCAGGAGGAGTTAAGGATCTGTCATGAAATTAATTAGGGTCCTCTTAAACATCAGTCTCGATGACTATCCCACCTATTCTTCCCAATCCTGGAGTGCATACTTTGCCCTAGCGCATGGATTGTATCTTTCATGCTGTAAAGAATGGTACTAGTCCCTCTTAGGTTTTGGTGGTCTCTCTTCTGCCCTTGTGACTATGAAGGAGAGGGTTCTGTATTATTCATTCCTCCACAGGGAAATTCTACCACCTCTGCGACAAACTTTCGTGAAGTCGACGGCAAAATTCGACTACCTGGTAAGTTTTCTAAGGGAACTGTCATATCTCAAGTTTGAAACCAGAGTTCATTGTTTCGTTCATACAAAGAAAACCTTTACTTTCTGTAATTATGCTCGGAGTCTACGCGTTTCTCTTTTTTTCTATTCTGGTATCGACTGTAGAAGATGTTTTCCACTGTGTTTGAGAGTCACTACTCTTTACCTCTGTGAACCTAAAGTCCTACCTTGCGTCCATTGTTTGTGTCCCATGGGATTATTCCGGTTCATTCCTTTTTGGTTTACCCTATGACTAGTAACTGTATTTGGGAGTAACTCATAGTAGCTCAGAAGGGTTTATTCTGACGTCGTGTAAAGGCTCCAGGAGAAAAAAAATAGGGTCAAGATGGATTCTTAACATCTATGTTTCTCCTCTATGACTGATGCATAATATTTGTAGTAAGGTGGTGGTTTACCGGGGGTTTATCTCTTACTGAGTTAGGGTACTTTTCACAAGAAATTCTATTCACTTTGTGTATGATGTGGTTCCTTATGTTCTTCATTTTTTGTTCGTAAAGGGTTTTTAAATAAAAGATTTAACTCTTGAGTTCGCAATGCTATTTTATTTTTAAAAGTAATTGTTTAATTTTGTATAAATGGGATTCTTTGTATTAATGGCGGGACTCTGCCTATTGCAAGGGTACCCACCAGAAGTTCCAGGGACCATCCTCCCCTCAGCCAGGGTCGATTACAAGACAAGGGCACGACAACTGGAGGGTGCGGTATTTCGGCCCCTAAATTAAGTATTCTGGCATAGTTGTGGTTATCAATTTACCCTTTTGATTCTATATTTAAAGTCATATTCTGTACTTTACTAATGTTTTATGTGATGGCCAAACGAAGGTATGCCCACTTCACAACGAAGGTATCGGCCTCTACTTATTATGACAAAGGTACTCGGGTTCCAAATTGTGGCTCTCAACTTGCTTCTTAATTCAAAGCATGGAGGTCATGATTATGTTCATAGTTTTCTATTGTTAAAAGTAACATTACTCATGCTCCGATTTCCAGTGTCGGATGTCTAAGGGTTAAATCCCGTTTGTTTTTTTTTGTTAAAGTTCCATTTAAGGAGATATATATAGTGGAGCATGATGTAGGGAAATGACTGATATTCTAATACTGGAATTGGTGAAAACAGATCTAAGTTTACTGTTGGGGAAACTCTTAAACATGTTAAGCTTAGTATTGGAGGGATGTTATTTTTCTATTTGGAAATAACTTATCCTCGACGTTCTGTATATTACATCTGTAATTTAATGTATTCAAGAATCTCTATATCAGTTGCAATAGCCACCATTTCTTGACTTTATTAATGTCTGTATGATTAATCTCTTGTTCACACAATTTCTTATTTTGAATTTACCCTAAAGGGGATCGTTCAGAGGCGGGGTTTCGCATCTCCAAACCTATGCATTTTGTAGATTCTTGTCTTTCGATCAATTGCATCTTCAGAATAGATTTCATTTACTGTATAATTTCCTAAAATAGATTTCTGTAAAATGCGAAGAAAATTTAAAGGATATCCTAAATCTTACGATTGTTTGTCAAAGGTATGGTAATGTTACGGCCATAAAATCAAAAACTTCTTTCTTTCTCTCTGCATGTCACACAATATAATCGAATTGGGATACCTTACTCTTGTATAGGCAATAGTACCCACACACAACATATATAAGATGCGTCATACATTGATAATGTATCAGCGAAATCATTTATTCACTTTCCTGTAGTATGATCCTAGCGTATATATCCGTTCATTAGGAAATAACAATTCATATAATTGTATTGTTAAGTTTAGTGTAATCTTTATCCTTTGATTTTGTTCATTCCCATATGCTTCATTACTCTGGTTCTATCCAAGTTTGACTATATATAAGATTTTGTATAAGAATTAACTTGCAGAATTAAATATACGTTGGCAATAGATTTGTTCGTTCATTGATACAAATTCGATTCTACTTAAAGTTTTAATTTTAGAAAACACTCCCATAATTAAATCTTACAATCTGTCTACTGATTCTATGAGGATATCATATATTTTATATTTACGTACAGGTTCTAAATCCATAGTAGAGGTTACCAGGGGATGATTCCAGAAATGATATGTAAACTATTCGATAGTAAAGTGGACTGTACATTTCATGTAATTGAACAACCTTTGTCTAGGTTATTGAATGCATACCAACTTTAAGGCTTTCACTATATCAATAACCAATTCATCCCACAGAGGCAGAAATACTGAAATTTAGATACAGTAAATGACTTACAACAATTATACAAACAATAAAAAAGATACTAGAAACCATTTCAGTTCAGATTCAACATGTACAATACATGAGATATAGAATCATTCAGACAGATAAGGATTAGAGTTGCATATTTGAGAGAAACTTGTGGGAAGACAAAGGGAACAACCACGTTCCTCCCAACCGTAGAATCGAGTAGCCAAGATCACTTGCATGGTTCACCCCCTAGCCTGACCATGAGTCCATGAGGGTGAACTTGGAAATCCCTCTTCAGCACTGTCCTTCAATTCAGTAGCTCCCTCTTGCCTCACACTCATTCAGTGTTCATAACACCAAGGAAAAAAAATCAATATTCTCTTTCCCAACATACTTGGTAGGATCCTGCCTCCTCACATATGCTTATTTATTAATTGCCTAGGTCCTTTTTCCCTCCCTTGGGAATTTTCGCAGCCTTCTAAATCCCTGATTTTCAGGGGCTGCCAATGGTCAAACCACTGATTTTCCACTTGTAAATATCAGCCTAGGGGTAGTTCCAACATGTTCTCCACTAATGGAGTCATGGTCAGCTACTTTTAACATGGTTGTTCCATTTTTCCTCCTGCAATCAATATAAAATATTCTATTTGTATACAACTGTCATTGTCAAATTGTTAGTTGGGTGAAATCAGATCTCTTCCCAATAGTGATAATAATTTATTACAAATAACAAATTCGAAATTTGAAATTTCCATAAATGGAAAAAAATTTCAAATTCAAATTTACTAAAAATGGAATAAATTTCCAGCAATTTAAATTTTCAAAAATATTTTATTTTGGGGCATGTCATAACCTTTCCCCCTTCAATAAAACACTATCCTTAGTGTTTTTCCCTTTGTTGGAATAATATTGGATGATATTTCCACAATTCTCCCTCCAATTCCCAAGTGGCCTCCTTAGGACTAAAGTGCTTCCATTGCACCTTTACCTAAGCGATGACTCTGTTCTGAAGTATTATTTCTCTCCAGTATAGAATGCGTAGAGGTTCCACCTAGAACTCGCCTTCGGGTTCCACCTGTACCAAGTTCCAATCAATCATATGAGTAGGGTCGTGAATATATTTTTTCAACAAAGAAACATGAAATACATTATGAATTCTTAGATTAGCTGGAAGTGGAAGTTGATATGCTACAGGTCCAATTCGAGCTAGTATATCGAAGGGCCCAAAAAACCTGGGTACCATCTTGGCACAGTTTCATAACTTCAATGAGATTTTTCGGGCTTTGACCTTCAAGTACACATGGTCTCCCACTTGAAATTCTAAGTGTCTTCTTTTTTTATCTGCATAGCTCTTGCCTATCCTGTGCTTCCTTCAAGTTCTGTTGTACCTTTCTAACCATGTTCTCCATTTCTTTGAGAATCTCTGGTCCAACCATGAGTCTGTCAACTGGTTTATCCCAGCTAATTGGACTCATACACTTTCTACCGTATAGTATTTCGAAAGGGCTCAACTTTTCTGAAGTTTGGTACCCATTGTTATATGCAAATTCTACCAAGTGTATATAGTCCTCCCACTTGTTTGGTTTTGTTATTACGTACATGTGGAGCAGATACTCTATGATTTGGTTTGTCCTTTTGGTTTGTCCATCTGTTTGTGGATGGTAACTTGTACTGAAATTCAAATTGGTATTTAGCCCTACAAACAACTCCTTCAAAAAGGCGGATATGAATTTTACGTTTGTATCTGAAATCACCATTTTAGGAATACCATGCAGTCTAAAATATTCTTTCGTGAATATTTGAGCAAGGTTTATAGCTTTAAAAGTAGACTTTACAGGAATAAAGTGTGCAGACTTACTGAGTTTATCGATTACAACCATGATAGAATCATTATGTTTCTGAGTTTTAGGCAAACCTGTTATAAAGTCTATCGATATGGTCTCCCATTTCCATTCCGGTACTGGTAATGGATGTAATAGGCTGACTAGATGTTGATGATCAACCTTAAACTACTGACAATCTTAGCACCTAGCCAGGTATTCTGCTATTTCACCCTTCATATTCGGCCAATAAAATAGTTTCCTAAGTGTTGTTATCATTTTATGGTAACCTTGGTGGCTAGAATACGATTTCTTATGCACTTCGTCCAAGACTGTTAATTTAACTCTCTTGAATCTGGTATGTAAAGTCTGTTTTTAAATCGTAGCAGTCCCTTCTTGTCAATACTTATATCTGGTTTATCCGAGTTTGTGGTACTGTTCGCTAATTCTACCATTATCTTAGTGTAGTTTTCATCGTTAATACCTGTCGTCCTTATTCTTTGTTCCAAATCACTTTTTACCCTACTGATATTTATCTCAAATAACCCATGGACCCTTCTACTTAAAGCATCTGCTACTTTATTTTCCTTTCCCTTGATATGTCTGACCTCGAAGTCAAATTTTCTCAAGAAGGCTAGCCACCTTGCTTGTCTTTCATTAAGATCTGGTTAGTTAAACAGATATTTCACTGAACTATTATCCGTTAATAGTAGGAATTTTTTGCCCATTATGTAGTGTCACCACACTTTTAAGGAATGTATTACTGCTGCCAATTCTAAGTTAGGGGTGACATAATTTCTCTCGTGTTCTTTTAATTTCTGGAACTCATAACAAATAATCTGTCCTTCCTGAGTTATGACACCACCTAGTCCCTCTTTACTTGCATCAACACATATGGTGAAATCTTTATCTGGGTCTACTACTTTTAATATGAGTGCAGCTATCAGTAATTCCTTCAATTTGTTAAAACTGTCTTGACACTTCTCTAACCAGTTGAACTTGGTCCCTTTATTTTGTAATGACATGATAGGGTAGGATATCTTGGAAAAACCTTCTATGAATCTGCGGTAATATCCGGTGATTCCCATGAATCACCGAAAATCTGCTACATCCTTAGGTGTTGTCCATTCCATAATGGATTTTATCTTCTCCAGGTCTACGACAATGCCTTCTATTGAAATTACATGTCCTAGATATTGTATTTCCTTTTGATAAAATTCACACTTGTCAAATTTGGCATACAGCTTGTGTTTCCTCAACATTTGCAGAACTGTTCTTAAGTGTTACTCATGTTCTTCCTCCCTTTTAGAATAGACCAGAATATCGTCGATAAATACTACCACGAACATGTCCAAGTAATGACTGAAAATACTGTTCATCAGGCACATAAACATGGTTGGTGCATTAGTGAGTCTGAAAGGTATGACTATGAACTTATAGTGTCCATATCTTGTCCGAAAAGTTGTTTTGTTTATGTCCTCATATTTTATCCGAACTTGATGATAGCCAGATCGTAAATCCAACTTTAAAAAGATCTTGGCCCCACCTACTTGATCGAATAGATCATTTATCCTTGGTAGGGGGTATTTATTCTTAATAGCCATTTTGTTCAATTGTCTATAATCGATACACAGTCTTAGAATACCATATTTATTTTTCACAAAGAGGATTGGTTCCTCCCAAGGTGAGACACTCGGTCTGATATACTTTTTGTCCAACAATTCCTGTAATTGTATTTTAAATTCTGTCAGTTCTGGTAGACTCATTTGGGAAGGTGATTTTGAGATAGGGATTGAATCGGGTAATCGGTCTATGGAGAAGTCTATTTCCCTTATAGGAGATAATTTTGGTATCTCATACACAAACATGTCTCTGAAATCATGTAGGACAGCAAAGTCTTCCAACTTTGGATTATCCTCTTTTTCTGTTAGATTCGTCACTTGGATGGCATAAGCTTGACATCCCTTTCTCATACATTTATTTAGTTGCATCGCTAAAAAAATTCTGACTGATACCAGTTTTGGTATACCTTGGGTTGTTCTGGTAGTGCCAGAATCATCTTTATAGCTAAGTATCTTTGTATAACAATCTAATATTGCAATGTGTCGTTCCAACCAATCCATCCCAATAATCATATCGTAATATCCTTGTGATAGGATGTTCAGATTGGTATTTATAGTTTGACTATGTAAGCTAAACTCAAAATTCGAAATAAAGTCAATTACTTTCCTTTTAGTACATGTCGCTAGTTGCACAAGCCATGATTTTGCATGCTTCAGTCTCTTAAGTTTATTTGACTCTACTACACTTGGAGTAATATAACTTAATGTTGCTATGGGGTCAATTAAAACAAAAATTTGAGTGTCATGGAATTAAATTCGATTTCTACCACTGAGGACTGGTGGTCATCTTGTCGGCCATCAATGGCTTCATTTATCTGATGTAGGCTCCTGCCCATGTCTCCCACTGTCGAGGCTTCTTGTATATTATGAATGACAGTTCTGTTTGCTGAAATAAAATGTGGACGGTTCCTCCTTAGATGAGGCTCTCCACATTCCCAACACTTTATGGGCTCGCGGGAGTTGTCCCCAAACTTTTTCATTCCCAAGTTTACCAGTTTACCACTGCTCAACATATTTGGGTGATTGAAGTGAGAATATTTTCTTGGGAAACTTTTTACTATATTCTGATAAGGAGCTAGCTGGTATCCCTTCTTTTGTTGGTTCATTTGATCTTGCTCCTTATCCTTCCAGGCTTTGGGAAACTCCACCCGCTACTTATATTGATCATAGCACATTCGTGCTTTCCTGAATACTTCACTCTTAGGGTTTTCAAACTCGATCCTGTCCCTGTAGGACTATGGTAAGCAACTTAAGAATAGCTAGATTTTTACCTTATCCTCTCGGATGTACGGTACGAACCTTAACAGTTCCAGAAATTTATTTATAAGGTCCTCCATTGTCATTTGTCTGAGTCGTAACTTGTAAAATTCTTCTGTCTTCCTTTCATAATAATTTTCAGAAAGGTATTGTTTCTTGAAATACTTCTTAAACTCAAACCATTCCAACTATTTCTCCTTTAGGCCCTTGGTCAATTTCATATCTTGCCACCAAATACTAGCCTTCCCTTTCAGATTGTAGATGGCCATTCTGACCTTCATGTTGTTGGAATAGTAGTAGATTTGGAAGTAATTTTTTATGTCCAACAACCATGCCTCTGCTTCTTCTCCTGTTCTGGATTCTCCATCAAAGGTAGATGGTTTAATCCTTTTAAATTCTCCTTCAAGGTGATCTACTTGTTTTCTTTTTCTGTCCGTTATAGTTCTATCTTCAGCTGGAGGTGTTCCTTTAGACGAACTATCTCCTTTTTTGTTTCTGGTCCTGAGTTCTTGGAGGCTCTCTTCCTGACTTCTTCATCATTATCATTGTCTTTTGGGATTTTTTTGGTCACTATACTGCACAACAGGACTTCATTTATCTCTTTCTCTTCCTCATGTGCCTTCTTCAATTTTTCATTGTCGGCTTTAAAAATATTTAGTTCAACAATAAGATTCCTCATTGTTTCCAACACTTCTGTGGGTGAGCTTCCTTCATTGTTTTGCCTTGTATCGCCAGGAGGTCTTTGTTGTGGATTTTATTCCATCCTATTTTCTGCATTGTCCTGAGTTGCCATACTTAATCACCAAAACTGAAAAAGTTTTATATTTGTAACCAAAATATTTATTAGTTTTTAAATAAAATAGAATATATACTAAGCACTATAGTGGTCCTATTCAGGCCTAGTGTTGTAACTTTTTCTCTGATACCATATGTAATGAACTTCAAATTTATCATATTTATCATAACAAAAAAAAAAAAACTTTGGTACGTTATTTACCAGTTATCTTCGTTTAATCCATTCGTATGACCGCTACTTACATTTTCTTTTTTCTTTGAATAACCTTATGCCATACTAACTTAACACTTAAGAGAGGTTCCCAACGAATGCAAGTATTTTCCTAACTCATATGTTACTATATAGATATCAATACAATACATGTATCCACCTATACACTAGGATTCAAATTTTCATCTCCCTTGTTTAAGAGAACCAGGCTATTTGGACTTTGCGCATAAGGTTATATCCTTGAGAGTTAATGCTTGTACTCTTACCTAGCTTTGTCAACATCATAATTCAAATCCTGAATGTAGTACGTATCAGGAATGGGTTTAAGGATATTAATGATGATTTAGGAGTGGTTTTAATGTGTTTTCTTTGATGGCTAGTTAAAATCATGAAGTTGGGTAACATTTTTGTGAGAATCGGGTCTCCAAAATTTCTCGTGGCATTTTTTCAGCTGAACTCTTTTTTCTTTCAGCCGAAATAAAGGATTTTTCAGCCGAAAGTTTGCACGTCAAACCGAATGGTGCCCTCGATAGTCATGTACAAGATTTTTTCGATGATTGTTTTTCCTGCGGCAAGAATATTTCGGCCGAAAGGTTTATTTTTAACGGAATCCGTTAAAAAAAACCTGTCAGCCGAACAAAAATACTTTTCAGCGAAATATTATTCTGACTGAAAACTAAAAATTGGGACTGTATTTAGAAACCAGAGAATTCCCCCAACCTTACATGAACTTTGGAGGTTGCAGACTCCTGCAAATACTAAGAATTTGGTTTCAAAAATGACACCAACATTTCCAAAATTCAATCTACTTTCAATTCCTATAATTTGTTTTCATTTTCTTTATTTTTATCTAATTTTATTTAATATTTTAAAAAAATCATTGCATAGTATTTTCAGCAGACATTATGATTCAGTGAAATGAAATATCGGTATCTATAAAAATATACAATGGAAAATATATAAAAAAAATATATTCATAATCCTTAAACTGTTCTTTTCAAAAGGGTATATTTAGATTTTGGTTTTAAGTAAAAATTAAGATATATACAAGGTGTACAAAAACATGTGTTTAAAATTTGCAATGTTTTTAGCTTGGTCAACTTCAAAAAAATCTAGAAATTATAATATTCATTCATTAGATTCAAAATTATAGTCATAATAAAATAGAGACTCTGTAGATTGTTGCAATATATTTCGTTTCTTAAAAACATAAGTTTAATTATAGATATATTGTTGTAGAAAAAAGTTACTCATTATCATTCCTTTCATATTTAAGGAACATACTGTTAAACAATTGTCAAATTGACATATCAAATCGTGATAAAAAAAAATTGAAAAATAGTCATTGGAAAGCTAACAAAATTCTTCACAAGTTTTGTTTTTACTATAAAGTGAAATTCTAAATAAAAATGTACTTTTGTATGCCGAAAGTTGAAGAAATTGTTAAACTACAGTTTTTTTTTTTATAAAACAAGCAAAAGTGTAACCCATCTTCATGATTTTACCCAGCTTCATTTTAGTTATGACACAATTCATCTCCACCATAACGAATTGAACCCTGACCAATTATGCACCATTCTCTGCGTAACTAAACTAACTAAACCTCCTCTTCATGTTGGGGTAATAGAAACATAACTTAAATGACAATAGTTTAGCGACCGATTAGTTTCACTGGACAGTCATGGATTTAGTGTTAACTTCGCATCTTCAGCATTAAGGGAGATGGATGTTCCTGTCAGGAGGAGTTAAGGCTCTGTCCTAAAATTAATTAGGGTCCTCTTAAACATCAATCCCGATGACTCTCCCACCTGTTCTTCCCAATCCTGGAGCACTAACATTGCCCTAGCGCATGGATTGTACCTTTTGTGTTGTAAAGAACGATACTCGTCCCTCTTAGGTTTTGGTGGTCTCTCTTCTGCCCTTGTGACTCTGAAGGAGAGGATTCTATATTATGCATTCCTCCATAGGGAAATTCTACCACCTCTGTGACAAAATTTGGTGAAGTCGACGAAAACATCCGACTGCCTGGTAAGTTTTCTAAGGGAACTATCGTATCTCATGTTTGAAACCAGAGTTCATTGTTTGGTTCATACAAATAAAACCTTTACTTTTTGTAGCTATGTTCAGAGTCTACACATTTCTGGTTTTTTTTATTCTGGTATCGACTGTAGAAGAGGTTTTCCACTGTATCCGAGAGTCACTACTCTTTACCTCTGTGAACCTAAAGTCCTACCTTGCGTCCACTGTTTGTGTCCCGTGGGATTATTCCAACTCATTCCTTTTTGTTTTACCCTGTGGCTAGTAATTGTATTTGGGAGTAACTCAAAGTAGCTCAGAAGGGTTTATTCTTACGCCATGTAAAGGCTCCAGGAGAAAAAAAATAGGGTCAACCCGGATTCTTAACGTCTCTATTTCTACTCTGTGACTGATGCATAATATTTATAGTAAGGTGGTGGTTTACCGGGGGTTTATCTCTTACTAAGTTAGGGTAATTTTCACGAGAACTTATATTGACTTTGTGTATGATGTTGGTCCTTATGCTCTTCATTTTCTGTTTGTAAATAGTTTTTAAATAAAATATTTAACTCTTGAGTTCGCAATGCTATTTTATTTTTCAAAGTAATTGTTTAATTTTGTATAAATGGGATTCTCTGTATTAATCGTGGGACTATGCTTGTTGTGAGGGTACCCACCAGAAGTTCCAGGGACCATCCTCCCCTCGGCCAAGGTTGATTACCAGACAAGGGCACGACAGCTAGACGGCACGGCGTTTTGGCCCCTAAGTTAAGTATTCTGGCATAGCTATGGTTATCAATTTACCCTTTCGATTCTATATTTAAAGTCCTATTATGTACTTTACTAATGTTTTCTGTGATGGCCAAATGCAGGTATGCCAAGTTCACGGCCCAGGTACCGGCCTCTACTCATTATGACAAAGGTACTTTGGTTTTAAATTGTGGCTCTCAACTTGCTTCTTAATTCAAAGGATGGAGGTCATGATTTTGTTCGTAGTTTTCTGTTGTTAAAAGTAACATTACTCATGCTCTGATTTCCTGTGCCAGATGCTTGAGGGTTAAATCTTGTTTGTTTTTTTTTGTTAAAGTTCCATTTAAGGAGATATATACAGTTGAGCATGATGTAGGGAAATGACTGATATTCTAATACTGGAATTGACAAAAACAGATCTAAGTTTACTGTTGGGGAAACTCTTAAATATGTTAAGCTTAGTATTGGAGGGATATTATGTTTCTATTTGGAAATAACTTATCCTCGGCGTTCTGTATATTGCATTTGTAATTTAATGTATTCAGGAATCTCTATATCAGTTGCAAGAGCCATCATTTCTTGAATTTATTAATGTCTGTATGATTAGTCTCTTGTTCACGCAATTTGTTATTTTGAATTTACCCCAAAGGGGGTCATTCAGAAGCGAGGTTTCACATCTCCAAACCTCTAGGTTTTGTAGATTCTTGTCTTTTGATCAATTGCATCTTTAGAATAGGTTGCATTTACTCTATAATTTGCTAAAATAGCTTTCTGTAAAATGCGAAGCAAATTTAAAGGATATCCTAAATCTTACAATTGTTTGTCCGAGGTATGGTAATGCTACGGCCATAAAATAAAAAAACTTCTTTGTTTCTCTCTGCATGTCACACGATATAATCGAATTTGGATACCCTACTCTTGTATAGCAAATGGTACCCGCACACAACATATCTAAGATGTGGCATACATTGATAATGTATCAGCAAAATCATTTATTCACTTTCCTATAGTATGATCCTAGCATATATATCTGTTCATTCAAGAATAGCAATTCATATAATTGTATCGTTAAGTTTAGGGTAATCTTGATCCTTTGATTTTCTTCATTCCCATATGCTTCATTACTCTGGTTCTATCCAAGTTCGACTATATATAAGATTTTGTATAGGAATTAAATTGCAGAATTAAATATACGTTGGCAATAGATTTGTTCGTTCATTGATACAAATTCGATTCTACTTAAAGTTTTAATTTCAGGAAACATTCCCATAATTAAATCCTACAATCTGTCTACTAATTCTATGAGGATATCATATATTTTATATTTACGTACAGGTTCTAAATCCATAGTAGAGGTTACCAGGGGATGATTCCAGAAATGATATGTAAACTATTTGATTGTAAAGTGGACTGTACATTTGATGTAATCGAACAACCTTTGTCTTGTTTATTGAATGCATACCAACTTTAAGGATTTTACTATATCAATAACCAATTCATCCCACAGAAGCAGAAATACTAAAATTTAGATACAGTAAATGACTTACAGCAATTATACAATCATTAAAATAGATACTAGAAATTAATTCAGTTCAGATTTAACATGTATAGTACATCAGATATAGAATCATTCAGACAGATAAGGATTAGAGTAGCATATCTGAGCGAAACTCGTGGGAAGACAAAGGGAACAACCACGTTCCTCCCAACTGTAGAACTGAGCAGCCAAGATCACTTGCACGATTCACCCCCTAGACTAACCATGAGTCCATGAGGGAAAACTTGGAAATCCCTCTTCATCACTGTCCTTCAATTCAGTAGCTCCCTCTTGCCTCACATTCATTCAGTGTTCATAACAGCAAGGAAAAAAAATCAATAGTCTCTTTCCCAACGTACTTGGCAGTGTCATGCCTCCTCACATATGCTTATTTATTAATTGCCTAGGTCCTTTTTCCCTCCCTTGGGAATTTTCGCAGCCTTCTAAATCTCTTATTTTCAGGGGATGCCAATGGCCAAATCACTGATTTTCCACTTGTAAAAATCATCCTAGGGGTAGTTCCAACATGTTCCCCACTCATGGAGTCATGGTCAGCTACTTTCTGTTCCATTTGTCCTACTGCAATCAATATAAAATATTTTGTTTTTATACAAGTGTCATTGTCAAATAGCTAGTTGGGTCAAATCATATCTCTTCCCAACAGTCATAATAATTTATTACAAATAACAAATTCGAAATTCGAAATTGCCATAAATAGAAAAAAAATTCCAAACTCGAATTTACTAAAAATGGAATAAATTTCCAGCAATTTAAATTTTCAAAAATATTTTATTTTGGGGGATGTCACATAAGGGATTTTACTTTGGGTGTAATAAAAAATGGTATTGGTGGAAAAAATGTTCCAAAAAAAATATTA
>SNQJ01S0018315.1:88332-101895 GCA_010110895.2 Picea sitchensis | reverse complement strand
TCCTTTCCCCCTTTAGTAAAACACTATCCTCAATGTTTGTTCCCTTCCTGGAACGGGATTGGATGAGATTTCTGCAAATCTCCATCCAACTCCCAAGTGGCCTCCTTAGGACTAAAGTCCTTCCATTTCACCTTTACCTGAGCGATGGCTCTGTTCCGAAGTGTTATTTCTCTCCGGTCTAGAATGCATAGGGGTTCCACCTGGAACTCGTCTTTGGGTTCCACCTACACCTACACCTGGAATTCTTAGATTAGCTGGAAGTGCAAGTTGGTATGCTACGGGTCCAATTCAAGCTAGTATCTCGAAGGGCCCACAAAACCTGGGTACTAGCTTGGCACTGTTTCCTAACTTCAATGAGATTTTTCGGGCGTTGACCTTCAAGTACACATGGTCTCCCGCTTGAAATTCTAAGTGTCTTCTTTTTTTATCTGCATAGCTCTTCTGCCTGTCCTGTGCTTCCTTTAAGTTATGTTGTACCTTTCTTACCATGTTCTCCATTTCTTGGAACATCTCTAGTCAAACCATGACTCTGTCAGTCGGGTTATCCCAGCTAATTGGAGTCGTACACTTTCTTTTGCATAGTACTTCGAAAGGGCTCAACTTTGTTGAAGTTTGGTACCCATTATTATATGAAAATTCCACCAAGTGTATATAGTCCTCCCACTTGTTCCATTTTGTTCTTACGTACATGCAGAACATATCCTCTATGATTTGGTTTGTCCTTTTGGTTTTTCCATTCGTTTGTGGATGATAACTCATACTGAAATTCAAATTGGTATTCAGCCTTGCAAACAACTCCTTCCAAAAGGCGGATGTGAATTTTACGTCTCTATCTGAAATCACCATTTTAGGAATACCATGCAGTCTAAAAATTTCTTTCATGAATATTTCAACAATGTTTATAGTTTTAAAAGTAGACTTTACAGGAATAAAGTGTGCAGACTTACTGAGTTTATGGATTACAACCATGATAGAATCATTATGTTTCTGAGTTTTAGGAAAACCTGTTATAAAGTCTAGCGATATGGTCTCCCATTTCCATTCTGGTACTGGTAATGGTTGTAATAGGCCGCCTAGATTTTGATGCTCGGCCTTAACCTACTAACAATATTGGCACCTAGCCAAGTATTATACTATTTCTCCCTTCATATTCGGCCAATAAAATAGTTTCCTAAGTGTTGTTATCATTTTCTGGTAACCTGGGTGGCCATAATACGGTTTCTTATGCACTTTGTCCAAGACTGTTAATTTTAACTCTTCTAAATCTAGTATGTAAAGTTTGTTTTTAAATCGTAGCAGTCCCTTCTTGTCGATACTTAGATCTGGTTATCTGAGTTTATGGTATTGTTTGATAATTCTACCATTATCTTATTGTAGTTTTCGTCATTAATACCTGACGTCCTTATTCTTTGTTCCAGATCACTTTCTACCCTGCTGATATTTATCTCAAATAAACCATGGACCCTTCTGCTTAAAGCGTCTGCTACTTTATTTTCCTTGCCCTTTATATGTCTAACCTCGAAGTCGAATTCTCTCAAGAAGGCTAGCCACCTTGCTTGTCTTGCATTAAGATCTGGTTGGTTAAACAAATATTTCACCCCACTATTATCCATTAATAGTAGGAATTTTCTGCCCATTATGTAGTGTCACCACATTTTTAAGGCATGTATTACCACTGCCAATTCTAAGTCACGAGTGACATAATTTCTCTCTTGATCTTTTAATTTCCGAGACTCATAAAAAATAACGTGTCCTTCCTGAGTTAGGACACCACCTAGTCCCTCTTTACTTGCATCAACACATACGGTGAAATCTTTATCTGGGTCTGCTACTTTTAATATGGGTGCAGCTGTCAGTAATTCCTTCAGTTTGTTAAAATTGTCTTGACACTTCTCTGACCAGTTGAACTTCGTCCCTTTCTTTTGTAATGATGTGATAGGGTAGGCAATCTAGGAAAAACATTCTATGAATCTGCGGTAATATCTACTGATTCCCATGAATGATCGGATATCTGCTACATCCTTAGGTGCTGGCCATTTTATAATGGCTTTTATCTTCTCTGGGTCTACGACAATGCCTTCTGTTGAAATTACATGTCCTAGATATTGTATTTCCTTTTGATAAAAGTCACACTTGTCAAATTTGACGTACATCTTTTGTTTCCTCAACGTTTGTAGAACTATTCTTAAGTGTTCCTCATGTTCTTCCTCCGTTTTAGAATATACCAGAATATCGTCGATAAATACTACCACGAACTTGTCCAAGTACTGACTGAAAATACTATTCATCAGGCACATAAACATGGCTAGTGCGTTAGTGAGTCTGAAAGGTATGACTACGAACTCGTAGTGTCCATATCTTGTCTGAAAAGTTGTTTTTTTTATGCCCTCATCTTTTATCCGAACTTGATGATAACTGGATCATAAATCCAACTTTGAAAAGATCTTGGCCCCAACTACTTGATCGAATAGATCATTTATCCTTGGTAGGGGTTATTTATTCTTAAAAGTCTTTTTGTTCAGTTGTCTATAATCGATACAAAGTCTTAGAGTACCTTCTTTCTTTTTCACAAAGAGGACTGGTGCCCCCCACGGTGAGACACTCGATCTGATATACTCTTTGTCCAACAATTCCTGTAATTGTATTTTTAATTCTGTCAGTTCTGGTAGACTCATTCGGTAAGGTGCTTTTGAGATAGGAGTTGAACCAGGTAGTAGGTCTATGGAGAAGTCTATTTCCCTTCTAGGGGGTAATTATGTCATCTCATCCACAAACATGTCTCTAAAATCACGTAGGACAACAAAGTCTTGCAACTTTGGCTTATCCTCTTTTTTTGTTAGACTCGTCACTTGGATGGCATAAAATTGACATCCCTTTCTCATACATTTCTTTAGTTGCATCGCTGAAATTTGTCTAACTGATACCATTTTTGGTATACCTTGGGTTGTCCTGGTAGTGCCAGAATCATCTTTGTAGCTAAGTATCTTTGTATAACAATCTAATATTTCTTTGTGTCATTCCAACCAACCCATCCCAATAATCATAATGTAATATCCTAGTGGTAGAATGTTCATATTTGTCTTTATAGTTTGACCATCTAAGCTGAACTCAAAATACGAAATAAAGTCAATTACTTTCCTTTTAGTAGTTGTTGCTAGCTGCACAAGCCATGCTTTTGCGTGCTTCAGTCTCTTAAGTTTATTTGACTCTACTACAATCGGAGTAATATAACTTAATGTTTCTCTGGGGTCAATTAAAACATAAATTTGAGTGTCATGGATTTTACCTTCAATTTCTACCATCGAGGACTGGTGGTCATCTTGTCGTCCATCAATGGCTGCATTTATCTGATGTAGGCTCTTGCCCACATCTCCCAGTGTAGAGGCTTCTTGCAGATTATAAATGACAGTTCTATTTGCTGAAATCAAACGTGGACAGTTCCTCCTTAGATGAGGCTCTCCACATTCCCAACACTTTAGTGGCTTGTGGGAGTTGTCCCCAAACTTCTTCATTCCTAGGTTTACCGTTTTACCACTGCTCAGTGTATTTGGGTGATTGAAGTGAGAATCTTTTCTCGGGAAACTTTTTACTGTATTCTGATAAGGAGCTTGTTGGTATCCCTTCTTCTGTTGGTTCATTTGATCTTGCTCCTTATCCTTCCAGGCTTTGTGAAACTCCACCTGCTGCTTATACTAATCATAGCACATTCGAGCTTTCTTGAATACTTCACTCAAGGATTTGTGGTTGTCAAACTCTATCCTGTCCCTGTAGGACTGTGGTAAGAAGCTTAAGAATCGTTGGATTTTTACCTTATCCTCTCGGATGTACCGTACGAACCTTAACAGTTCCAAAAATTTATTTATAAGTTCCTCCATCGTCCTTTGTCTGAGTCATAACTCGTAAAATTATTTCGTCTTCCTTTCATAATAATTTTCAAAAAGGTATTGTTTTTTGAAATACCTCTTAAAGTCAGACCATTCCAACTATTTCTCCTTTAGGCCCTTGGCCAATTTCAGATCTTGACACGAAATACTAGCCTTCCCTTTCAGATTGTAGATGGCCATCCTAACCTTCATGTTGCTGGAATAGTTGTAGATTTGGAAGTACTTTTTGATGTCCAACATCCATGGCTCTACTTCTTCTTTTTTCCTAGATTCTCCATCAAAGATAGTTGTTTAATCTTTTTAAATTCTCCTTCAAGGTGGTCTACTTGTTTTCTTTTTCTGTTCGTTATAGTTCTATCTTCAGCTGAAGGTGTTCCTTTAGACGAACTATCTCCTTTTTGTGTTTCTGGTCTTGAGTTCTTGGATGCTCTCTTGTTGACTTCTTCGTCGTTATTATTGTCTTTTGGGATTTTCTTGGTAACTATACTGCACAATAGGACTTCTTTTATCTCTTGTTGTTCCTCCTGTGCCTTCTTCAATTTTTCATTGTCGGCTTTAAAAATCTGTAGTTCAACAATAAGATTCCTCATTGTTTCCAACACTTCCATGTGTGAGATTCCATCACTGTTTTTGCCTTTTATCTCCAAGAGTTCATTGCTGTGGATTTTCTTCCATCCTATTTTTTGCATTGTCCTGAGCTGCCATACATAATCACCAAAACAGAAAAAGTTTTTTATTTGTAACCAAAAGATTTATTAGTTTTTATATAAAAAATAATATATACTAACCCCTACAGTGGTCCTGTTCAGGCCCAGTGTTGTAACTTTTTCTCCAATACCATATGTAATGAACCTCAAATTTATCATATTTATCATAAAAAAAATAAAAATTCTTTGGTACATTATTTACCAGTTATCTTTGTTTAATCCACTCGTATGATGGGTACTTACATTTTCTTTTTTCTTTGAATAACATTATACGATACTAACTTAACACTTAAGAGAGGTTCCCAGTGAATACAAGTATTTTCCTAACTCATATGTTACTATATAGATATTAATACAATACATGTATCCACCTATACACTAGGATTCGAATTTTTAGCTCCCTTGTTTAATAGAACCAGGCTATCTGGACTTTGCGCATAAGGTTATATCCCTGAGAGTTAATGCTTGTACTCTTACCTAGCTGTTTCAACATCAGAATTCAAATCCTAAATGTAGTACGTATCAGGAATGGGTTTAAGGATATTAATGATGATTTAGGAGTGGTTTTAATGTGTTTTCTTTGATGGCTTCATTTTAGTTATGACACAATTCGTCTCCACCATAACGAATTGAACCCCGACCAATTCTTTACCATTCATTGCATAACTAAACTAACTAAACGTCCTCTTCCTGTTGGGGTAACAGAAAGATAACTTAAATGACAATAGTTTAGAGACCGATTAGTTTCACTGGACAGTCATGGATTTACTGTTAATAATTTCACATCTTCATCATTAAGGGAGATGGATGTTCCTATCAAGAGGAGTTAAGGATCTGTCATGAAATTAATTAGGGTCCTCTTAAACATCAGTCCCGATGAATCTCCCACCTGTTCTTCCCAATCCTGGAGCGCCAACTTTTCCCTAGCGCATGGATTGTACCTTTCATGCTGTAAAGAACGGTACTAGTCCCTCTTAGGTTTTGGTGGTATCTCTTCTGCCCTTATGACTATGAAGGAGAGGGTTCTATATTATGCATTCCTCCACAGGGAAATTCTACCACCTCTGCGACAAAATTTCATGAAGTCGAAGGCAACATCCGACTACCTAGTAAGTTTTCTAAGGGAACTTTCATATCTCAAGTTCGAAACCAGAGTTCACTGTTTGGTTCATACAAAGAAAACCTTTACTTTCTGTAGTTATGTTCGGAGTCTACTCGTTTCTCTTTTTTTCTATTCTGGTATCAACTATAGAAGAGGTTTTCCGCTGTGTTCGAGAGTCACTACTCTTTACCTCTATGAACCTAAAGTCCTACCTTGCATCCACTGTTTGTGTCCCGTGGGATTATTCAGGTTCATTCCTTTTTGTTTTACCCTGTGACTAGTAACTGTATTTGGGAGTAACTCATAGTAGCTCAGAAGGGTTTATTCTTACGTCGTGTAAAGGCTCTAGGAGAAAAAAAATAGGGTCAAGATGGATTCTTAACATCTATGTTTCTTCTCTGTGATTGATGCATAATATTTGTAGTAAGGTGGTGGTTTACCGGGGGTTTATCTCTTACTGAGTTAGGGTACTTTTCACGAGAACTTCTATTCACTTTGTGTATGATGTGGTTCCTTATGTTCTTCATTTTTTGTTCATAAAGGGTTTTTAAATAAAATATTTAACTCTTGAGTTCGCAATGCTATTTTATTTTTCAAAGTAATTGTTTAATTTTGTATAAATGGGATTCTCTGTATTAATGGTGGGACTGTGCCTGTTGTGAGGGTACCCACCAGAATTTCCAGGAACCATCCTCCCCTCGGCCAGGGTCGATTACAAGACAAGGGCACGGAAACTAGAGGGCACGGTGTTTCGGCCCCTAAGTTAAGTATTTTGGCATAGTTGTGGTTATCAATTTACCCTTTTGATTCTATATTTAAAGTCCTATTCTGTACTTTACTAATGTTTTCTGTGATGGCCAAACGAAGGTATGCCCACTTCATGGTGAAGGTACCGACCTATACTTATTATGATAAAGGTACTCGGTTTCCAAATTGTGGCTCTCAACTTTCTTCTTAATTCAAAGCATGGAGGTCATGTTTTCTGTTGTTAAAAGTAACATTACTCATGCTCCGATTTCCAGTGCTGGATGTCTAAGGGTTAAATCCTGTTTGTTTTTTTTTGTTAAAGTTCCATTTAAGGAGATATATACAGTGGAGCATGATGTAGGGAAATGACTGATATTCTAATACTGGAATTGGTGAAAACAAATCTAAGTTTATTGTTGGGGAAACTCTTAAACATGTTAAGCTTAGTATTGGAGGGATATTATTTTTCTATTTGGAAATAACTTATCCTCGACGTTCTGTATATTACATCTGTAATTTAATGTATTCAGGAATCTCTAAATCAGTTGCAATAGCCATCATTTCTTGACTTTATTAATGTCTGTATGATTAGTCTCTTGTTCATGCAATTTCTTATTTTGAATTTACCCCAAAGGGGATCGTTCAGAGGCGGGGTTTCGCATCTCCAAACCTCTACATTTTGTAGATTCTTGTCTTTCGATCAATTGCATCTTCGGAATAGATTGCATTTACTCTATAATTTCCTAAAATAGCTTTTTGTAAAATGCGAAGAAAATTTAAAGGATTTCCTAAATCTTACAATTGTTTGTCCGAGGTATGGTAATGTTACGGCCATAAAATCAAAAACTTCTTTGTTTCTCTCTGTATGTCACACAATATAATCGAATTGGGATACCCTACTCTTGTATAGGCAATAGTACCCACACACAACATATATATGATGCATCATACATTGATAATGTATCAGCGAAATCATTTATTCACTTTCCTGTAGTATGATCCTAGAATATATATCCGTTCATTAGGGAATAGCAGTTCATATAATTGTATTATTAAGTTTAGTGTAATATTGATCCTTTGATTTTGTTCATTCCCATATGATTCATTACTTTGGTTCTATCCAAGTTCGAATATATATAATATTTTGTATAGGAATTAAATTACAGAATTAAATATACGTTGGCAATATATTTGTTCGTTCATTGATACAAATTCGATTCTACTTAAAGTTTTAATTTTAGGAAACATTCCCATAATTAAATCCTACAATCTGTCTACTGATTCTATGAGGATATCATATATTTTATATTTACGTACAGGTTCTAAATCCATAGTAAAGGTTACCAGGGGATGATTCCAGAAATGATATGTAAACTATTCGATAGTAAAGTGGACTGTACATTTCATGTAATCGAACAGCCTTTGTCTAGGTTATTGAATGCATACCAACTTTAAGGATTTCACTATATAAATAAACAATTCATCCCATAGAGGTAGAAATACTGAAATTTAGATACAGTAAATGACTTACAACAATTATGCAATCATTAAAACAGACACTAGAAACCATTTCAGTTCAGATTCAACATGTACAATACATTAGATATAAAATCATTCAGATAGATAAGGATTAGAGTTGCATATTTGATCGAAACTCATGGGAAGACAAAGGGAACAACCACGTTCCTCCCAACCATAGAATCGAGTAGCCAAGATCACTTGCATGGTTCACCCCCTAGCCTGACCATGAGTCCATGAGGGCGAACTTGGAAATCCCTCTTCAGCACTGTCCTTCAATTCAGTACCTCCCTCTTGCCTCACACTCATTCAGTGTTCACAACACCAAGGAAAAAAAATCAATATTCTCTTTCCCAACATACTTGGCAGCATCCTGCCTCCTCACATATGCTTATTTATTAATTGCCTAGGTCCTTTTTCCCTCCCTTGGGAGTTTTCGCAGCCTTTTAAATCCCTGATTTTCAGGGGCTGCCAATGGCCAAATCACTAATTTTCCACTTGTAAATATCATCCTAGGGGTAGTTCCAGCATGTTCTCCACTAATGGAGTCATGGTCAGCTACTTTTAACATGGTTGTTCCATTTTTCCTCCTGCAATCAATATAAAATATTTTATTTGTATACAAGTGTCATTGTCAAATTGTTAGTTGGGTGAAATCAGATCTCTTCCCAATAGTGATAATAATTTATTACAAATAACAAATTCGAAATTCGAAATTCCCATTAATGGAAAAAAAATTCCAAATTCGAATTTACTAAAAATGGAATAAATTTCCAGCAATTTAAATTTTCAAAAATATTTTATTTTGGGGCATGTCACATCCTTTCCCCCTTCAATAAAAAACTGTCCTCGGTGTTTTTCCCTTTGTTGGAATAATATTGGATGAGATTTCCGCAATTCTCCCTCCAATTCCCAAGTGACCTCCTCAGGACTAAAGTGCTTCCATTGCACCTTTACGTGAGCGACGGCTCTATTTTGAAGTGTTATTTCTCTCCAGTATAGAATGCATAGAGGTTCCACCTAGAACTCGCCTCCGGGTTCCACCTGTACCAAGTTCCAATCAATCATATGAGTAGGGTCATGAATATATTTTTTCAACAAAGAAACATGAAATACATTATGAATTCTTAGATTGGCTGGACGTGGAAGTTGATATGCTACAGGTCCAATTCGAGCTAGTATATCGAAGGGCCCAAAAAACCTGGGTACCATCTTGGAAGAGTTTCATAACTTCAATGATATTTTTCGGGCTTTGACCTTCAAGTACACATGGTCTCCCACTTGAAATTCTAAGTGTCTTCTTTTTTTATCTGCATAGCTCTTTTGCCTATCATGTGCTTCCTTCAAGTTCTGTTGTACCTTTCTAACCATGTCCTGCATTTCTTGGAGAATCTCTGGTCCAACCATGAGTCTGTCAACTGGGTTATCCCAACTAATTGGTCTCATACACTTTCTATCGTATAGTATTTCTAAAGGGCTCAATTTTGTTGAAGTTTGGTACCCATTGTTATATGCAAATTCTACCAAGTGTATATAGTCCTCCCACTAGTTTGGTTTTGTTCTTACGTACATGTGGAGCATATCCTCTATGATTTGGTTTTTCCTTTTGGTTTGTCCATTTGTTTGTGGATGATAACTTGTACTAAAATTCAAATTGGTATTTAGCCCTGCAAACAACTCCTTCCAAAAGGCAGATGTGAATTTTACGTCTGTATCTGAAATCACCATTTTAGGAATACCATGCAATCTAAAATATTCTTTCATGAATATTTCAACAAGGTTTATAGCTTTAAAAGTAGACTTTATAGGAATAAAGTGTGCATACTTACTGAGTTTATCGATTACAACCATGATAGAATCATTATGTTTCTGAGTTTTAGGCAAACCTGTTATAAAGTCTATCGATATGGTCTCCCATTGCCATTCTGGTACTGGTAATGGCTATAATAGGCTGACTAGACACTGATGATCAACCTTAACCTACTGACAATATTAGCACCTAGCCAAGTATTCTGCTATTTCACCCTTCATATTCGGCCAATAAAATAGTTTCCTAAGTGTTGTTATCATTTTCTAGTAACCTTGGTGGCTAGAATACAATTTCTTATGCACTTCATCCAAGACTGTTAATTTAACTCTGTTGAATCTGGTATGTAAAGTCTGTTTTTAAATTGTAGCAGTCCCTTCTTGTCGATACTTAGATCTGGTTTATCTGAGTTTGTGGTACTATTTGATAATTCTATCATTATCTTAGTGTAGTTTTCATCGTTAATACCTGCCGTCCTTATTCTTTGTTCCAAATCACTTTTTACCCTGCTGATATTTATCTCAAATAACCCATGGACCCTTCTACTTAAAGCATCTGCTACTTTATTTTCCTTTCCCTTGATATGTCTGACCTCGAAGTCAAATTCGCTCAAGAAGTCTAGCCACCTTGCTTGTCTTGCATTAAGATATGGTTAGTTAAACAGATATTTCACCGAACTATTATCCATTAATAGTAGGAATTTTCTGCCCATTATGTAGTGTCGCCACACTTTTAAGGCGTGTATTATTGTTGCCAATTCTAATTCAGGGGTGACGTAATTTCGCTCGTGTTCTCTTAATTTCTATAACTCATAACAAATAACGTGTCCTTCGAGAGTTAGGACACCACCTAGTCCCTCTTTACTTGCATGAACACATATGGTGAAATATTTATTTGGGTCTACTACTTTTAATATGAGTGCAGCTGTCAGTAATTCCTTCAATTTGTTAAAACTGTCTTGACACTTCTCTAACCAGTTGAACTTGGTCCCTTTATTTTGTAATGACGTGATAGGGTAGGATATCTTGGGAAAACCTTCTATGAATCTGTAGTAATATCCGTTGATTCCCATGAATGACCGGAAATCTGCTACATCCTTAGGTCCTGGCCATTCCATAATGGATTTTATCTTCTCCAGGTCTACGACAATGCCTTCTACTAAAATTACATGTTCTAGATATTGTATTTCCTTTTGATAAAAGTCACACTTGTCAAATTTGGTGTACAACTTGTGTTTCCTCAACATTTGAAGAACTGTTCTTAAGTATTACTCATGTTCTTCCTCCGTTTTAGAATAGACTAGAATATCGTCGATAAATACTACCACGAACATGTCCAAGTAATGACTGAAAATACTGTTCATCAGGCACATAAACATGGTTGGTGCATTAGTGAGTCTGAAAGGTATGACTAAGAACTTGTAGTGTCCATATCTTGTCTGAAAAGTTGTTTTGTTTATGTCCTCATCTTTTATCCGAACTTGATGATAACCGGATCGTAAATCCAACTTTAAAAAGATCTTGGCCCCACCTACTTGATCGAATAGATCATTTATCCTTGGTAGGGGGTATTTATTCTTAATAGTCATTTTGTTCAGTTGTCTATAATCGATACATAGTCTTAGAGTACCATCTTTATTTTTCAAAAAGAGGATTGGTTCCTCCCAAGGTGAGACACTCGGTCTGATATACATTTTGTCCAACAATTCCTGTAATTGTATTTTAAATTCTGTCAGTTCTGGTAGACTCATTTGGTAAGGCGCTTTTGAGATAGGGGTTGAATCAGGTAATCGGTCTATGGAGAAGTCTATTTCCCTTCTAGGGGATAATTTTGGAATCTCATACACAAACATGTCTCTGAAATCACGTAGGACAACAAAGTCTTCCAACTTTGGATTATCCTCTTTTTCTATTAGATTCATCACTTGGATGGCATAAGCTTGAAATCCCTTTCTCATACATTTATTTAGTTGCATCGCTAAAATTTGTCTGACTGATACCGGTTTTGGTATACCTTGGGTTGTCTTGGTAGTGCCAGAATCATCTTTATAGCTAAGTATCTTTGTATAACAATCTAATATTGCAATGTGTCATTCCAACTAATCCATCCCAATAATCATATCATAAGATCCTAGTGGTATGATTTTCAGATTGGTATTTATAGTTTGACCATCTAAGCTAAACTCAAAATCCGAAATAAAGTCAATTACTTTCCTTTTAGTACCTGTTGCTAGTTGCACAAGCCATGATTTTGCGTGCTTCAGTCTCTTAAGTTTATTTGACTCTACTACACTTGGAGTAATATAACTTAATGTTTGTATGGGGTCAATTAAAACAAAAAATTGAGTGTCATGGATTGAAATTCGATTTCTACCACTGAGGACTGGTGGTCAGCTTGTCGGCCATCAATGGCTTCATTTATCTGATGTAGGCTCCTTCCCATGTCTCCCACTGTCGAGGCTTCTTGCAGATTATGAACGACAATTTTGTTTGCTTAAATCAAACGTGGACGGTTCCTCCTTAGATGAGGATCTCCACATTCCCAACACTTTCTGGGCTCGCGGGAGTTGTCCCCAAACTTTTTCATTCCCAGGTTTACCGGTTTACCACTGCTCAACATATTTGGGTGATTGAAGTGAGAATATTTTCTTGGGAAACTTTGTATTGTATTTCGATAAGGAGCTAGCTGGTATCCCTTCTTTTGTTGGTTCATTCGATCTTGCTCCTTATCCTTCCAGGCTTTGGGAAACTCCACCCGCTGCTTATATTGATCATAGCACATTCGTGCTTTCCTGAATACTTCACTCTTGGGGTTGTCAAGCTCGATCCTGTCCCTGTAGGACTGTGGTAAGAAGCTTAAGAATCGCTGAATTTTTACCTTATCCTCTCGGATGTACGCTACGAACCTTAACAGTTCCAGAAATTTATTTATAAGGTCCTCCATTGTCATTTGTCTGAGTTGTAACTCATAAAATTCTTTCGTCTTCCTTTGATAATAATTTTCAGAAAGGTATTGTTTCTTGAAATACTTCTTAAAGTCAAACCATTCCAACTATTTCTCCTTTAGGCCCTTGGTCAATTTCAGATCTTGCCACCAAATACTGGCCTTCCCTTTCAGATTGTAGATGGCCATCCTAACCTTCATGTTGTTGGAATAGTAGTAGATTTGGAAGTACTTTTTGATGTCCAACAACCATGCCTCCGCTTCTTCTCCTGTCCTGGATTCTCCATCAAAGGTAGATGGTTTAATCCTTTTAAATTCTCCTTCAAGGTGATCTACTTGTTTTCTTTTTATGTCCGTTATAGTTCTATCTTCAACTGGAGGTGTTCCTTTAGACGAACTATCTCCTTTTTATGTTTCTAGTCCTGAGTTCTTGGAGGCTCTCTTCCTGACTTCTTCATCATTATTATTGTCTTTTGGGCTTTTTTTGGTCACTATACTGCACAACAGGACTTCGTTTATCTCTTGCTCTTCCTCATATGCCTTCTTCAATTTTTCATTGTCTGCTTTAAAAATCTTTAGTTCAACAATAAGATTCCTCATTGTTTCCAACACTTTTGTGGGTGAGCTTCCGTCATTGTTTTTCCTTGTATCTCCAGGAGGTCTTTGCTGTGGATTTTCTTCCATCCTATTTTCTGCATTGTCCTGAGTTGCCATACTTAATCACCAAAACTGAAAAAGTTTTATGTTTGTAACCAAAATATTTATTAGTTTTTAAATAAAACATAATATATACTAAGCACTATAGTGGTCCTATTTAGGCCCAGTGTTGTAACTTTTTCTCTGATACCATATGTA
>SNQJ01S0018315.1:22980-54161 GCA_010110895.2 Picea sitchensis | reverse complement strand
TATCATATTTGATAAGATGAATTGACAGATAAACTATTTTTTATAGATTTATGGACGAAAATGTCATATTATTTTTTTTGCATAAAATTTCTTGTATTTTGAGATTTTTTTTAATTAAATTTTATTTTAATTTTCAATTTAGAGTTTTGTGAAGTCTTGTTGAGTCGTCAAGATTTGCCCAGTCCCAAGTTGGCCGAGTTTTTGTTGAGTCTGAGTCTCACAACCTTGGTTTGAAGAAATGTTGTGAAACATGTCGAAGATCTATGAGTTTGTTGGGTCAACGCTGAAAAGAATAACCAGTGAAAACTTGTTGTGAAACTTTTCTATAAATGAAAATTGCCAAAACTTGTTGAACTCGACTCGAACTTGTTAGACTTGTTGAAACTTGACAAAACTCGCCCATTAAGAAAAGGTGGATCCCACATGGAATTGGCATGGAGAAAAGGCCAAAATGTGTTTTTTGGAGGGAGAAATATGAGCAGGAACACATCAAAGGAAACCCTAAAGGCATATAACCCAAAAACAAGATGCATTTCACTAATTTGGTTATTTTATCTTCATTGATTTGAGTTTTCAGTTGGACTGTGAACACTAAAACTTTTTTCAGCAAGTTGTGTTATTCTTGTTTGGGGTTCAGTTGGAGTTTTGAGAACACTTGTATTTGTGGGTTGGAGACAAAATAGGAGGTGGATATACAAGATATCTACATGTTAGATCTTCAGTTTCAATTGCATTTTGATTTTGAAGAAAGTATTATGATTTTTAGCAAAATTGATTTTGGAGATTTCATCTTCATTTTTAATTCAAGGATCAACCTATAGTGATATACTCTTCTCTTATTTGTATTGAATCTTGACTAACCATGGCTCCTAAGTCCAAAATATGTTTTGATTAAGCATGAGAACATTCCTTCAAACTTGAATCGAATGATGACAAGAAGCTCAAGTGCAAACACTATAACCACAGTATGAACGGGGGGGCACAAACAACCTGAAACACCTCCTAAAATGAATTTGTTGCAAAGATGTCATAGTCCCATGCAAGCTATTTGATTTATGTTTAAGTTTTTTAGGCTAATTTTAAGTGCCATTTTTTTTGTTGTCATATTTGATGAGACGAATTGATGGAAAATCTATCATTTTATAGATTTTAAGGATGGAAATGTCATTAATATTTTTTTTGCACAAAATTTTCTGTATTCTGAGTGTTGTTTCTATTTGAAGAGTTTTGAACTGATTTTTGCCGAGTTGCCAAGTTTTTCCATATCCCAAACTCACTGACTTTTCATCAATCCCAAGTCTCACAACCTTGGTTTGATGTGAGTTTAATTTGGGTGATTAGTGTGCATTGTAGTCAAAGAATGGAAACAATATAATGGGCATGCCATATATTGGTCTTAGGGATAAAGAAATATTAGGAACATAAACTACCACTCTCCAAAATGAATGAAATCATCTCCATACAAGATTGGCTATTAAGCAAAGTTTATTCATATTATAATCAGAATAAGATTTATTCAAAATGAAACCTTCTTTTAGAGAAAAATGCACAATGACTTCAAGATGACCAAATAAAGAGGATGGCAACACTTTAACAAGTTAATGCTTGTCAATAAAAATATTGTTTGAACTAACAAGAAACTTGACAATTATAGAATTGATTTCAGTTTTTGTTGATTACACCATGTAAACCAATTGCCCTTAGTATATATCTAGAAGGAAAATCCATGGGGTAAGTAAGAGTTATTGTCCAAATACTCAAAATAACACGCTCATTCAATATACACAGTGTACACCAAATGTGAGTGTGGAGCACAACTTCCTTATAGTTAGGAAAAAAATCCTCCAAATAACCCAAG
Source organism: Picea sitchensis (assembly GCA_010110895.2). Taxonomy (NCBI): domain Eukaryota; kingdom Viridiplantae; phylum Streptophyta; class Pinopsida; order Pinales; family Pinaceae; genus Picea; species Picea sitchensis. The sequence continues at coordinate 52,303 of SNQJ01S0018315.1, read as the reverse complement.
TACATCCATATATCCAAATCATGTGTTCAAATGTTTCACATATGCATTCAATCCAATTACGTATACATTCAACCCCATATATACCCCATTGGGTCATAACATAAGTACCCCCATTCAAAAAACTATCCTAAAATCTTTGTGGCTAAATCTTTTGCATGTGATGAAACTAAGTAATCGAGTTACTTATATTTATGCTCTCATACAATATGATTAATCATCCATCCATATTTAGTTATTTTCAGTGTCATTCTTTGATAGTTTCCTTTCATTTGATTCCTTAAATATTTGATAATATCTTGTCGCATAATTGTTCATCGATGCCCTATTCCATTAATATCCTTGACTTTACCATCTTCTTCCTTGGTAACATTGATGTGGCACCAAATCTCATGGAGTAAAAGCGTAAAATCTCTCTTTAACTCTTCCATCAAAAATAATTTTCATCTTATTTTGATATTCTTGGAATCTCTCATTCACTTGTTCTTTGGTCTATTGCACCTTAATTATCTAATAAACTCTTCTAATAAGATCATTAAGCTCTTAATTTGAATCCTGTATTAATATTAATATTAAAATGGTAATATTAAATCAAATATTTTTTTAATTTTTAATTTTTATTTTTATTTTTTAAATAAATATTGTTCATCGCAAGTGAGACGACAACTTAAATAGATGCAATAGTTTTGCAATATAAAAAAAAGAAGTTATCGTTGCAAGTGCAACGAAAACTTAAATAGTTGCGACCGTTTTGCTATGTAAACAACGAAAAGTAGTCTTTGCACTTGCGATGACAACTTAAATAGCTATGAAAGTTTTGCTATGTAAACAATGAAACGTTTTCGTCACAATTGCAATGAAAACTTAAATAGTTGCGACAATTTTGATATGTAAACAATGAAATTTGTTGCCGCAAGGGTCGTCGCAATTGAGACGAAAATGTTGGTTTCACATTTTTTCCTAAATTGTCGTATTGGCGACGATATTTATTTTTTGTCGCAATTGTGATAAGTTCCCTAGGGGCATCGCTCTTGTGACATTTATTCAATTTCATTACAATTTCCACATGACACAAAACAACATTTAAAAGAGTCCAAATTCGTCGCAAATTCCACGACATAGCGTCAAAATAACCGTTGCGAAATGACCCAAATTTGCTAGTGTCACTCACAACGAAACTAACATTGTTGATATTTATATGAGGGAAATTGATTGATTGCATGGTATACCCAAGACAATTGTGTCTGGAAAAGATCCAAATTTTACATCAAATTTATGGAAATGATTATTTAAATGATTCGGAACAAATTTGAATTTTAGCACAACTTATCATCCAAAAACTGATAGAAAAACAAAGAGGATGAATCAAGTGTTTGGGGATATGTTGAGAATGTATGTGATGGATAAACCATAAAAATGGGAAGAATACCTACATTTGTAGAGTTTTTTTATAACAATGGGTACCAAGCATCTCTGAAGATTAGCCCATTTGAGGAACTTTATTGTAGAAGGTGAAACACACATGTAAGTTGGAGGAATCCAATAGATAGAGTGGTGGTTGGGACATAATTACTCAAGGAAATGGAAGAGAAGATGTCAAAAATAAAGAAGAATTTAAAGGTTTCTCAAGACAGGAAGAAAAACTATGTTGATAAGGGTAGAATTCATAGGGAATTTAAAGTGGGTGATCATGTATTCTTTAAAGTGAAGGCCAACAGAAGTTCCCTGAAGTTCGAAAATTGTTCAAAGTTGGCAGTTCGTTATTGTGGTCCATTTGAAATACTAGAGAGTATTGGTAGCGTATATGCTTGCATTACTTGCATCAATGTCTATTCATAATGTATTCCATGTATCATTGCTCAAAAAGTATATAAATGATGCTAATCATGTTATTAATTGGAATGTGATTCAGGTGGAGCAAGAAGGCACTTTTCAAGTGCATCCGATGTGCATACTAAACCAGAATATCAAGTAGCTCAGGAATCAATCTAGATCTAGAATTGATCCATAGAGCTATTAAAGGTCCAATTGACCTAGTACGGTCTTCACGATGTGACTTGGGATCACCAAAATGCCATGCGGGGAGAATACCTTCAACTTTTTGAATATTTTTGAAAATCTTGGGATAAATGTATATATGCATTGCACTGAGGACAGTGCAAAAATAAGGGGAGGGGAATGCAATACCCGAAGATTGATCCCCAGTTGAAATTATAAATATGTTTTATAGGATGGTGAGCCAAGTGATTATAATCTAGGAGGCTTATCTGATGATTAGGTTGGAGAGACTAGATGTTAAAGGCTAGAGAGCCTATTTTTGTATATGAAACACTCATATCATTAATATAATACAACATTGCATGAAAAAAAACCATGATAAAATAGTATGGGGGAATAAACTCCACTAGGAAGGGAAAGGGAGGGACTAAAATCCTAGAAAAGGAGCTAATATAGAGGCATTGCCTCTAAGGGAACATTATATTATTATTCCTAAAGGCTATTGTGAGGATAATTATTTTATCTTAAGTTCTTATGGGAAAGAGAAGGAATCTCATGTAGAGAGAAACGATCTCCTTGAGATCCATGTGTCATCAAGGGACCATGAAAATAAGTGTGGGGGAAATTAGTATGTTTTCTAGTCACTAAGTCATACACACACTCGTCCTTTCACTCACTCAATTATTCTCTCCATTACTCGACCATTGCATCATTCACGCACCCCTAGATCCTACACACACTCTTGAGATACCCTGTAGTTTCCTATTATCAACAGTAAATTGTATCCCTCCTCGGAGGCACAACACACCTGTACCTACCCAAGCCAGTGTTGAACCCTTATGTTATGATCAATACCTATGAAATACCTATTTTCTAGTTCTTCCTTCACCTGATCTTGTGCCTAGTTGACTACAACATTGGGTTGAAGAAGCGAGTTGTCAGACCCATGGGAATGAAGAGGCAGGTTGTGAGGCCTGTTAGAAATGCTCCCTAGGTGAGAGAATTTCTAGGAATGTTATTCTCTAAGTGAACCCAACTGAAACTATAGTTCTCTGAGTCTTCATGTCTAGCCTCTTGCCAAAGCCCTATAAGGGATGTGGGGAAGATAAAGAACTATTGATCAGAGAAGGGGCACACTTTCTAGGGTGGGAAAGACATTTGAGGAATGAGAGGCTATAGGTTGTTAGTTTGATTTGGCTCCTGAGAAGAGATCCTTCATGTTGTCTGATTTTTCTCAGCATAGCCTAAGAATCCCTTTACATGGGTGGAGTTTAGTCCCAACTCGGGGGTGACCCACTGGTGTAGGACCCATGACCCTCGGGACGAAGTCTGCACAGGATCATTCTAAATCTTCCCTCCTCAGTCTGATTAACTCTTAGGTTCCTCCGTAAGGAACCCTAAACACACACAAAAACAGTGTTTTTCCATAGGTCCTTATGAGTATGCCCAGTGTGAACCAAAACAAAGCACCATTCAACTCCCTCCAACCACAATAAAATGATCGCGCCCTTTTTCCTTATCGGGTCTTTCCTTTTCTTCCTTTTCGAGATTCGGGTTTTGTGATTTCGCAACTCCTATTGTCGAGGTTCTCGACCTTTCCACCTTCTGAAACCCAAAATGTCGATTTTCCCGAAATACTTGGTCGCGTCCTCCTACACAGTTGTATCGCGTTTCACGACTTCGAGAGTTCCAAAACAAGGAATCCTGACTTCTTGTCTTCACGACTGCCGAAATGCCAAAAACTGAAACATTCAGCAAAAGAATGGCTTCTATCATAACTTTTCCCTTTCGAGGTTTCAGACTTCGTGATTTCCCAAGTCTTGATGTAAAGCTTCCAACTCTCTCTAATCTCCACAAACCCTGAATTCCGGAACAATATCTCCAACGGGATCAACAGTTATAGGCCTCTCTTCGATCCGACGACCCACGTAATTTCAGACTTCCGAGTACCGGGAGTCCAAGACTGTCGATCCCTTAACACTGTCCTCTCAGGTTCTTGAACCCTGAAACAACGAATTTTCGAAACACCCCACTATTTCGATTTTTTCAATTTCAGGGGTTCTCATGTGAAGTGCCCGAATTCTTGTCAACAGGAATGTCGAAATCTCGATTCCCAAAATGCCAAAATACCACTTCACAATATCTCGGATCTCGCAACTTCAAAATTCTAAATACAAGGGCCCAAGCTCCTTGTCCTTAGGACTTCCGGTATTCTAAATCGTGAATTACCGAAATCCCAAAATTTGTCCTTGGCTATTCCTTGCCTTTATACACGAAACTCTTTTTGTGTTTCGGGGATTTGATCAACCAAGGGTTTCATCCACACTTCGGACTTATGACCCCCAAAATGCTGAAATGATATCGACTGTCCAATGATCGAAATCAACGGTTCACATTAAATCCTGCCTTTCGAAGGTGGATCTGTCCCACACTTAACTTACTCACAACTTTCTTGGATCCTACAGTCCTCACTATTTCGGGATTTCTCCTCAGATAATTCTGACCTTTCAGTTTCCTCCTCAAGGACCTCTAGCTCAAAATTGACTCTGTGATCCTTCTCTGGGGCATGACTTTTGAACAACGACTTGAGCTTTCTGTTTTCTCTTGAATGATTCAAAGGCCCTAACCCTTCTAAGCTTTCTTTGCAAACTCAGGTCTTCAAGGAGACTCTTGCATGCACTCCTTATGGCAATCCTTCAAATACTTCAGTGTACTTGAACTCACAACTCTATGCACTTTCTCTACAGCAACAGTCCTTCAATCTATCAACCTTAGTTGATAATTTCTAAGGTCTCGCCCACCCTGCACACACCTTGCATGGATTCTGTTCTTGTCTTACACTTCTACTGAATTGATAACAATGTTATCTCTCCTAAGATTTCAGAGATAAACTCTAAACCTTTGTCAACACACTCCTTGTGAACATTTCACTACACTCCTTGTAGGAACTTCTCTAAGGAAGAGAAACAATTGAAACTCATTCCCTCTCTCTCTCAGACTTCAAACACTTAACATGAAATCATACACACATAGCATAACAACAAATGCATGACAGAGAGAATAAAACAACCTTAAGCAGATCAATTAGCATGTATACACAGAAAACATCATAACACCATGAATCTGAATCAAAGCTTCATATATTAATTCAGATCTTCTGTACATGGGTTCTTCTCTACAACTCTCTACTACAGATCTCATTTTTTATCTATGCTAATGTGCTTAATTGATCTAATTCTGATTGATACAATGATACAAAGATGAAGGTGTCTATAGTCATTTTCCATCCTGTTCCTAAAACTGTCTAATATGAAATTTAAATCTACCTACTTTCATTAACTGGGCATAAATGCCTTTTACATCGATAGATGAGAGCAGATTGCTCAATATCTGTATACAATATGCGAGCACACCTCCTTTTAACCATTACTTTTAATGTTTTCAAAAATATCTCAAAACGTGAGAAAATGCGTGTTGTGCTTTCCATCTATCTTTCGCCTCCATGCTCGCTTGACTGCTTATGATGCTCCTGCATCATACTCCCTCACTTCAAAATTTTCATGAACTCCTGTTCATGAGTTCTTGCATGGTCTGTCCATGCTTCTGAATTTCTGCTTCATTCTCTCAACTGGCATCTTCAACTGGATGTCCCTTCCATTTGACTAAGTATTCAAAATACTCTTTTTTCCTGGTCCTCTTGTTGATTCTCTTATCAAGTATACTTTCCATCTGTGGCTTTACAGCTACAGGCATTTGTTTTTTCCATTGAATCTCTGTTTGTTCAAAGTCTTCTCCTGCTTCTTCAGCTTTGTAAGGGTACAAATCTAAGATGTTGAATATCGGTGAAATTCTGATCCCATCGGGTAGTTCGATCTCATATGCATTTGCCCCAAATTTCTTTACGATCTTGCATGGCCCAATCTTCTTCATTTTCAGTTTGTTATATGTTCCCCTTGGGAACCTTTCTTTCCTCTAGTGTGCAAGAATCAGATCACCAACTTCAAACTGAATTTCTCGCCTGTGGTGATCTGCTCTGTGCTTGTATTCCTGGTTTGAACTTTGCAATCACTCCTTGACTTGGCTGTGAATCTCCTTCATTACCTCTGCAAAATTCTCTGCACTAGCACTCCTAAATTCATTTTGTTCTGAATCTTTCAATTCAGAAACTCCCCTTGGCTACATTCCATATACAATTTGGAATGGACTCTACCCTGTGCTCCTGTTGATTGAATCATTGTAAGAAAATTCCACCTGTGGAAGAATGTGATCCCACTAACTGTGGTATTTAGTCACTAGGCTCCTTAAAAAATCTCCCAAGATCCTCTTCACAACTTCTGTTTGCCCATCCATTTGAGGATGATAAGCTGAGCTAAATGACAAATTTTTCCCCAGCTTTTTCCATAAATTCCTCCAAAAATGTCCCACGAAATTGGTGTCTCAATCTGAAACTATACTTCTTGGTAAGTCGTGAAGTCTGTCAACTTCCTTGAAAAATAGGTTCGCAATATGTGTTGCATCGCTGGTTTTCTGACATGGTATAAAATGTGTCATTTTTGAAAATCTTTCTACCACCACAAAGATTGAATGAAATCCTCTTTATGTTCTTGGCAACCCCAATATAAAATCCATTCTTATGGCATCCCACGGCCTCTCAGGTATGGGTAATGGCTAGTATAACCCTTTGTTCTTCCTTTTCCCTTTTGTGTGCTAACAAATTCTACATATGTCCACAAATATTTCGACATTTGTCCTCATTCCTAGCCAAAAATATAAGCCATTCAATTTTGAGAATGTCTTATCATGAACGAAGTGTCCGACCAATACTCCACTGTGTTTTTCTTTCAACAGATTCTCCCTCATGGAGAATTTTGGAATACATAATTGATTGCCTCTGAATAATAATCCATCCTGGATCATAAATTTGGTCCACTGGCTTTTGTCCCTAATAATTGGATTCTCAGATGCCTCATACGCCTCTTTAGAATTTGGATTGTCTCTGTACATTTCTTTGAGATTATCAAAACTGAAAGTTTTGACTCTAAATTCCTGCATAAGCAAACATTTCCTGCTCAAAGCATCATAAACTTTGTTTGCAGTTCCAGAAATATGTTTAATTACAAAAATAAAATTCTGCATGTATTCAGCCCATTTAACATGTCTTTGGTTCAACTTCTCCTACTGAGTCATGAATTGTAAAGCGTCATTATCACTGTACAAAACAAACTCTTTAGGAACCAAATAATGTCTTCATTTCTTCAGTGCTTGTATGATTGCATAAAATTCCTTGTCATATGTGGAGTATTTGACCTTCGCTTCATTCAGTTTCTCACTGAAGTATGCAATTGGTCTGTCGTTTTGTCTCAAGACCGCTCCAATTGCAAATCCACTGGAATCACACTTGACCTGAAATGTCTTACTGAAATCTAGCAACATCATAATTCACTATTCGATAATCTTTTTCTTCAGCAAGTTGAAACTTTTTTCTTCTTCCTTTGTCTAGTGAAAAGATTTATGTCTTTTCTTCACCGTATCTATCATTGGTGCACTAATTCCACTGAAATTTCGAATGAATTTCCTGTAAAAACTAGATAAACCATGGAAGCTTCGAACCTCAAATACACTTTCTGGCGATGGCCAATTCTTAATCGCTTATACCTTATCCGGATCCATCTTCAACTCATTTGCAGAGATAACAAAAACCAAGTAAATGAGTTATTTCCTCATAAATGTTGATTTCTTCACATTTATCAGCAATTTCTCTTGTTGCAATCTCCTCATCACTGTAGCTAAATGCTTCAAGTGTTTGACTTCTGTTTTGCTAAAAATCAATATATCATTAAGATATACAATGACGAATTTCACTATGAAATCCTTCAAGACTTCATTCATCAATCTCATGAAATTACTGGGTGCAGTCGTTAAGCCAAATGGCATAACAATCCATTCATACAACCCTTCATTCGTCCTGAATGTTGTTTTCCATTCATCACCTTCTCTCATTCGGATTTGATGATATCCACTTTTCAAATCAATATTTGAAAAAAACTTTGTTCCACTTAAGAAATCGATCAAATCATCCATCCTTGGTAATGGAAATTTGTATCTGATGGTAATCTTATTAATCACCCTTGAGTCTATATAGATCCTCCAACCTCCATATTTCTTTGGGCGGAGCACTATTGGAACATCTCATGGACTCAAGCTCTATCTAATCAATCCTTTGTCCATCAAATCCTGGACCTATTTCTTGACCTCTTCATTATCCTACAGTGTAAATCTGTATGTTTCTTTGTTTGGTAAACTAGCTCCAGGAATAAGATCGATGTGATGACTTATACTTCTGATCGGTGGAAACAAACAAAGTAGTTAGTCCACTACTATATCAACAAACTCTTCCAACAAGTTCTGGATTTCCTCTCGTAAATCATCCACTCTTCTACTGCTCAAAACAATTCTAGGCTTCCTGACCATAATGAATTGTGTATCTTCCTTCTTCTTAACCTCCTTCAGAAGTTCCTTCCCACTCATGAGAAGTACAAAGTTTCTCACTTCTGGTTTCACTTCTTTATCCTTAATCGATAGCAACATGTGAGTTCTCCCATTCTTCTCCAGGGTGTATGTGTTCTTTCTCCCATCATGAATCACACTCCTGTCATATTGTCATGGTCTACCCAACAATATGATAGATGACAAACATCCATGGGAATGACATCACACATAGTTTTCTCATCCTTATATCCTCTATTTTAAATTCAACTAAACATTGTTTAGTGACATTTTACTGATGTCCTTTGTATACAAAACTCTACGTATGGGGTTGGATGTTCAATAGTATCTAGCTCCATCGTTTCTACCATCTCTATAGAAATGAGATTATCGTACTACCAATCACGATGACACTGCATACCCTATATTTAGTTATTGCAGAAATCCAAAATTTGTTCACTTTGGGATGGGTTCTCTTCCTCCCTTCCTTGGCGTTAAGAGAACTTTTCTATCATCAGTGATCTTACGCCCTCTGACATCTTCGCCTCAACATTCCATCCATGAGCTTAAATGTGAGTTTCACCTCCTTCCTTCTTTCTATCCGGACACTCATAAGATTTATGTATGTTTTTCCCATAGAAAAAACATTTCATACCTCTCTCGCCCTCTTCTTCTTCCTCTAGTACGAGGAAAAAATATTATTATCCGACATCTTTGCCTCTCATTGACCACCTTTCTCAGGTTTGATTTGAGGGTCTCTTCCACTCTTCTTTATTTTATGAAGTTGTCTTAGGCATTTTTTTTGCCTCTGCTTTGACTTCTGTTTTGGCCTCTTTGACCTTGCTTCGGCTCAACTTCTCTTGACTTTTCGAGATCCATCGATAAGCATCCTCCACATTCTAAAATATCATCATTCTCATCTCATCTAGAATGTCATATATTAGGCCATTCATATATACAGAAACCTTTTCATCATCACTTTTCCCAATGACCTTCTCTAATAATGTTGATCTTGTGATTCTCGGTGTACTCTTTCCTTTGTCATCAACTTCGCCTCAAGTTGCGCATTCTTCGAAATAAATTGATTTGATAATCCTTGGGTATGAATTTGGCTTTTCATCTTTGCAACCATTCATCAACTTTTGATTTCTTCTTGCCTTTGTAACATCTATCGACTGAGTTCATCCCACCATAATGTTGCATGCCCTTTAAGTCTAAGTAGAACATGTTTTAACCTTTTTGTCTTCCCTCGACATCCCTCATAGTCAAAATATTTATCTAGAAATCTAATCCAATCTAAGCTCTTCAATGTCGGAGTTCCCCTCATACATGGGAATATCCATTTTGCCTAGCACCTATCCTTACAACAACCCTAAATATGAATTTCATCAGCTGCATCTTTGACTACGACTTCTTCTCCCTCATTTCCGACTTCATTTCACTTTCATCCCTCACTTTGATATCCCAAGCGTTGTTATTGCACCTCTCACGTTGTCTCTATAAGCGTCAATCCACAAACGCTTGAGTTCACGCCATTTCCCTTTCCGCTTGCTAGATCAGGCATTAGCCTATCTCTCCTTCTTAAGCGGCATGGATGCCAAATATTTTATCTTTTCTCACCTTTCTGAAACGAAAGAACTCACCAAGCTCACGATACCGCCCGGCGGGACCACCGACCCTTAACAGGCCAAGAATGCGCTGAGGATCGTTCTAAATCTTCCCTCGGGGTTTGATTGACTCTTAAGTTCCTCTGCAAGGAATCCTACACACACAACAACAATGTTTTCCACGGGTTATGAGTATGCCCCATGTGAATCAACACAAAGAACCACTCAACTACCCCGACCACAATGAAGTAGTCGTTCCTTTTTTTTTTCCTTACTCGGGACTCCCTTTTTCTTCCTTTTCGGAGGATTGAGTTTTGAATTCGTGACTCACGGTTGGTGAGGAGGTTCTCGACCTTTTCCACCTTCAAAACCGAATATCCGATTTTCCGGTAGCGGTAGCGTCCTCCTACGACTATATCGCGTTTCATGAATTGGAGTTGAAACAAAGGAATCCCAACTCTCTTGTCTTCCTGACTTCTACAAAAATGCCCGAAAACTGAAACGTTCCAGCAAAAGGCTGGCTTCTATCAAAACTTTTTCCTTCGAGGTTTTGGGACTTCTGATTCGAGGGATTACGGTAAAGCTTTTGGATCTCTATAACCTCCACAAACCCGGAATTCTGGAACAATATCTCCAATGGGATCAAAGGCTATAAGCCTCTCTTCGATCCAACGACCTGCGTGATTTCAGACTTTTCCGGGTATCGGGGAGTCCAAGACTCCAGATCCCGAGAACAACATCCTCTTAGGTTCCCAAACCCGGCTCGCCGAATTGTCAAATGCCGCTTCCCACCATTCCTTTCACAATTTGAGGTTTCTCATAATGTGAAGATGCCAAATTCTTGTCCAGCGGGAATAGAAATCCCAATTCGAAATGTGAAATACCACTTCACAATATCCCATATCTCACAAATTCTAAATTCTAAATCTGGGGGCCCAAGCTCTCCTTGTCCTCCCAGGACTTCCGATGATACGAATCTAGAATTCCACGAAATCCCAAAATTTTCCTTGGCTATTCGCCTTTACACAAGACTTTTCATGTTTCGGTGATTTGATCAACCAAGGGTTTCATCCACACTTCAAACTTATAGGCGAGATATTGAAATGATCTCTCGGTGGTCAATGATCGAGAATCAATGAGGTCTCACGTTAAATCCACATACTTCGAGAGGTGCTTGGATCGTCCAACTTAACTTCGCAACTTTCTTGGATCCTCTGATTCCTGGCTATTTTGGAGTTCTCCTCGAAGAAGAATTCAAATTGGTTAGTTTCCTCCTCAAGGACCTCTAGCTCAAAATCGACTCTGTGATCCTTCTTTAGGGCGTGACTTTTGCACAATGACTTGAGCTTCCTGTTTTATCCTGAATGATTCAAAGGCCCTAACCCTTGTGAGATTTCTTCACAAACTCAGGTCTTCAAGGGGAGACTCCTTCACGCACTCCTTATGGCAATCCTTCAAACTTACTTGACTACTTGAACTCATGACTCACATTACCGCTTTCTCTACAAAAGTAGTCCTTCAATCTCGACCTTAGTTGATAAGTTCTAAGGTCTCACCCAACCTACGCACACCTTGCATGACTTACATTAACACCTTTCACTTCTGCTGAATTGAGAACAACATTATCAATCCCCGAGCTTTGAGAGATAAACTCTAAACCTTTGTCAGCGTACTCCCTTGCGAACATTTCATTTCACTCCTTGCAAGAACTTCTCTAAGGAAGAGAAGTAATTGAAACTCATTCCTCTCTCTAGGACTTTAAACACTTAACATAGAAATCATACACACATAGCATAACAACAAATGCATGTGAGAAAATAAAACAACCATAAGTAAATCAATTAGCATGTATACACATAGAAAACATCATAACACCTGAATCTGAATCAAAGCTTCATATATTAATTGAGAACTTATGTACATTGGTTCTTCTCTACAACTCCTACTTTCTGACTCCTTTTTCTCTATGCTAATGTACTTAACTGATCTAATTCTGAATATGATGTAATGATTTATACAAAGATGGGGGTGTCTATAGTTGTTTTCCCTCTTGTTCCTAAAACTATCTAATCTAAGATTTAAATCTACCTACTTTCATTAGCGGGCATAAATGCAACACATTGTGGAATAAAGAGATATTGTTTCAAGATCTATATCTGATATGTAGGGACCTCCTTTTAACTATTACATTTAATGTTTCAAAAATATCTCAAAGCGTGAGAAAATGTGTGTTGCGCTTTCCAAATGTCCTTCGCCTCCATGCTCACTTTAGTACCGATGTTGTACACAGTTGACAAGATTGGTGGGTTGAAGAAGCCCGAGTTCTTGAACCATGGGATTGAAGAGGTGGGTTGTGAGGCCTATGAGGGAACTCTCTCCGGGTGAGAGAATTGCTATGAAATTTATTTCCTAAGTGAGCCCAACTGCAGCCTCTGGTGCTCTACAATAAAATCATGTATCTAGGCACATTTGCTTCACAAAGCCCTAGAAGTGGAAGCGAAGGGACTATTGAAGGGGCACTTAAGAGGGTGCAGGAAGACATTTGAGGAATGAGAGATTGTGGGCTATTAGTTTGAGTTGGCTCCTTGGATGAGATCCTTCATGTCGTCTAATTTGTCTCAACCTAGCCTAAGAATACCTTTACCTGGGTGGAATTTAGTCTCTGTCAGGGGATGACCCACTGAGAATTATGAAGTAGGTGTGGTCAAGAGTTTGGGAAGGATCATGGAAAGGTTTGCATGCAGTTGGTGGTCTTATAAAAGATGGTATCAATTGTGTGTTCAATGCATGTTGTGTATTTATACATGTCTTCATATCTATGGGTTTTCCTGTATATTTGCATGTATATGTTTCTATTATTTTACATGAATACATTATTCATAGAATGTAATTGTTTGTTTAAAGTTATCTATATACAATTTAAATTATTGTAAGTTTGTAAGCGGAATGACCAAGTCTGGGTAGGTTTTGTATGTTACAATGTATTAAGTTCTTAAAGGGGAGTTTAAGTGTGACATATCCCAACATGGTTAAGGCCGACTATGTTACATCTAAAGTCTCTCCTTCATACTTTGAGGAGTTTAGACCCATTTCACTATGTATTTAATTTACAAATCATATCAAGGATCACTTCAAGGAGGATGAAGAAATATTTTTCTAAGCATATAAGCCAAGAAAATGAGGGTGGGGGTGGGTGTGGTATAAAATATTAGAGAAAATGTAATGTATTCCCCCATAGCACCCTCGTATGAGAGAAAATGTAATATTTCTCCCACCCAGGGAAATATTACATTTTATCTTGTATAGAATGAGAATGATCAATAATAATACTGTTTATCTAATATTCATCTACCCTCATGTAGTGGTGGGGTGATATATGAAAATATTAGAGAAAATGTAATATGTTCTCCCACCCTGATATGAGGATGGGAAATATTGAGAAAATGTGAAAATATTCCCCTTGGATATTTATCCAGGAACATATTTACCAACTTTATGAGAACTGTGATCTCAAAACAAGAACATTATCCCAAAAAACTCATATTTTGCATTAAAAACATCAAAATCAACTAAATCAAAAAGTGGTGCTACACAGTGGCATATTTTTACTGTAAAGCAGGGTGGAAATTACAACATTTTCAAACATGGGCTTCAAAACTTGGAGATAGTAGCTCAGGAAAAACCTTAAAAATCAACACCTAAAAAACAAATAAGATGTTTTTTGAATTTTTTTTTTTCTTTCAAAGCGTTAAATTTTAGCAGAGATCAATTTTAATTAAGTATTTTATCAAACCATTAAAAACAAAACCTCAAAAATCAACCATCAAATTGAAAATTGCTACTACCCAGCTATAGGTAGCACCCATTTTAAAATTGGGTATGAAAATGGCACATTTTTATAATGTGGTAAAGGAACTCATAATTACTATAAACAAAATGGTAAAGAAGCCCTTAAATGTTTACTTTTTAAAATGTTATTATCTACATGCAAAGCACAAGGTAATACATAATTCCAGGAAAATATCATGACTAAAATTTCAACATCACTTTTTAATAATTTTTTTACTTTTAATAATAAGCAGGTAAATACAAGTTACATTGATTGAAACATAAATAATTTCTTAATTAGTATTGTTATATTGACCATATTCAAAACATGAGCTAAGAAATTTTATGAGTTAACAAAATTGTGAAAAACTAAGAAAAATTAGAAAGAAATGAAAAAAATTAAAAATTTTCCCAAAAAATAACAATTTAAAAACAAAAAGAAATACATTTTTTTTTTTTTTTTTTAAATAAGAACCAAAAATTCCTACAATCTTAAAAAAAATAAAAAAATTATAAAAAATAATTTTAAATAATAATAATCAAAATTCAATAAAATTAAAAACATCTAAAATAAATTAAATTAGCAAAAACTTGTTAAATTTACCTAAGCTCAAATTTTATTTAATTTTTTTTATGTATAATATATGAATAATATAAAATATTATAATATAAAAAAAAAAAAAAAAAAAAAAAAAAAAAATTATTATATTTATAATATAACATGGTTATATAACTATGTTATAATATAATAATAACTATGTTAACATAGTTATAATATAGTACGCAGGGGTGTAGACCGATTGGCGAAGTCAGAGGTGTAAATGGAAGGAGACTATGTAGAAATGAGGGTCCTGAGAGGCCATTCTAGATTTACTCGGGAGGGAGGCGTGCCTAGCGAGAGTGTGTGCTTTGAGACTGAGTATAAAAAAACATGGTTATAATATAACATGGTTATATTATAACTATGTTATAATATGATTGTTATAATATAACTATGTTATTATAATATATGCTTATGGTTTATGTTTTAAGTTTTTTTATTTTTTTTTTTTGTAATTTTTTTTTTTTATAAAGTTTTATATAGAATTTTGATTTTTGGTTTGTGGTACAAAGTTTTTCAAATTATTTTTGTTAATTTTATTTAAATTTTGTATTAAAATTTATATTTTAAGTTTCTTATCTTTATATTTTTAGGTTTTTCAACTTTTAAAAGTTTTTTTGGTATAAATTTATTTTACCTTTTTTCTTAATTTTTTTTCTATTTTTATTTATATATATATAATTTTATGGTTTATTTTCTTCTTTACTTTTAGGTTTTTCTTAGATGGTTTTAGAAAAATGTATATTTTTTTCTAAATATTCAAAAATATTGTTATTTAACAACACTTATTTTTCTATTTATTAAAAGTAGGTAAAAAAAGTGTGTTAAAAATGATATTTTTCACTATTTTTAAAATGTATGAAACCATAACATAATTAAGGACACATACAAAATCTCTCTTAATTTCTAAAAATAAATGATGTACAATATTTTTAACATTGGATGAAGCATGAAAATATGATTAAAAAAATATTGTATAAAGGAAATAAAAATAAAGATAAAATTGAAAAGTTTGAAAGTAGATGAAAAAAACATGGATTTGATAAAAGAAAAAAATAAATGCAAGAAAAATTGAAAATAAATGAAAAAATGAGCATTTTAAAAAAACAAAATTGGATATCTTATGTATCAGGAAAAGATTAAAATCAAAACCACCTTACAAAATGGAGGGTGCCCTACTTTTGAGTGGCACTATTTTTTAAAAAGCGAGGGTAAAAAGCAACCCCCAAAAGTAGGAACTACGTAGGAATTCGTTAGGTTGGTAACTATGTTAGAGTATTGCATTTTCTCTAATATTTCCCCATCCCACATCCCCACCCTCCCCATCCCACATCCCCACCTATGTCCAGGTGGGGGCGTGGAGAAAATAAATTCTCTAATATTTAAGCTTGACCTCCACCCTCATTATGTAGGAGAAAATGTAACCTTCCCCTCACCCCAAAACCCTCATGTAGAGTGAGGGATATTAGAAAGAGGCTATATAAGAGTGAGTGCGGATCGAAGTGGGGGGAAATATTACAATTTCTCTAATACTTTCATCTACCACTCCACCCTCATACGAGAGAAAATCTAATATTTCCATACCAGACAAATGTTACATTTCTCTCATATGAAGAGTAGGGTGATGAAACTACCATTAAAACCCCATCCCACCCTCACAGGAGAAAATATTACATTGCTCTCATATGGGGTCATGGTGGGGGAATAAATGTTACATTTTAACTACCCTCACCTTCCTTAACCTTCATGTGAGGGTGGAGGTGGAAGAAAATATTAGAGAAAATGTAATTTTCCCACATGAGGGTGGGGAAGGGAGAAATATTAGAGAAATGTAATACTTCCCCACATGAGGTGGAGGTGGGAGAAATATTAGAAATGTAATATTTCCCCACTTACCTCATGTTGGGGGTTTGTGGGTGGCTATAGAAAAACATATATGAGGGGTGGGAAGTGGGGGGGAAAATAGTAGAGTATGTGTAATCTTTCCCAGAAACCCCCCACCTTATGTGTTTCTCTAATATTACCCCACCACATGGTAATATTAGAGAAACATATGAGGGTGGGGGTGGAAGATTACATTTTCTCACATCTCACCCAACCCCACCCCACCCTCCCACATGTGATGTTGGAGGGGTCTTGAGACTAATATTAGAAGCATATGAGGGGTGGAGATGGTAGGGAAATATCCACATTTTCTCTAATATTTCCCCCACCTTCATATGAGGGTTAGGGGTGGAGGAGGTATATATTAGAGAAAACATATGACTGTGGGGTTGGAGAGGAATATTACACTTTCTCTAATATTTCCTTCCCTCCCACCTCATCAGAAGATTGGAGGAATTTTCTTAGAAAATATATATATATAAAGATGGGATTGAGAAATATTACATTCACCCCTCACCCTCACCCTCTTATTAAAATAAAAATAAAATGCATATAAATATTTTCAACTATTTTTCATTTTATTAAAATTTTAAGCAAGTTCATCTTTTTTCAAGATTTACATTACATAATATAACCTTACACAAGTTTATTTTTGTTAATGGTTCACACGACATTTTCTTTTCTATGGTTTGCATTAGTTCCATACTTTTAATATCTTGAGTAATTTATGTTAATTCGTATATAATATTATATAGATTAGTTTATTTAATTTGTTTTTTAAAATGATATTTTTTTAAAATAAATTAAAAATTTATATTAAATATTTAAAATTAATATATATTATTATGATATTTAAAAATTATAGAAAGAATATAAATTAAAAAAAAAAATAGCTTTTTATAAATCACCTAAAAGCTTTAAAAAACAAATAACAAATATTATAGTTTTATTTTTATTTTTTTAAATGATATTTTAAAATAAAATTAAAATTTTAATAAATATTAAAATAATGTATTATTTATTATTATGATATTTAAAAATTAAATATATATATATATATAAATTAAAAAAAATTCAAAATTACCTAAAGCTTAAAAACAAATTTAAATAAAGTTTGAATGCAAAATAGATATTTAGCAAGTATCAAATTAAATTATATAACTAAGTGAAATATTCTTTTATACACATTTCATTAAAATAAATTATATATATATATATATATATATATATATATATATATATATAATAAAAAGGGATTTAAAAATATATATAATAAAATATAAAAAAAATGTTAAAAATATATATAATAAAAAGAAATTAAGATTTTTGACAGAGTTAATTTTATTTTCACTATGTATTATATAGAAGTTTTCTTAAATATTTGTATATAATTTTTACATATTTTTTTAATATGGAGTGGGTTTTGGTGTTAAGAGCGGTGTTCCTCACAGCTTAATTAGACCATACCTATTTGATATGTGCACAATTAATGATCTTTAATCTAAAAATTTAATTTGATGACTAGCAATAAAAGATGCTAGCATATTCTTAGTGGAATCCTCTCAATGGATAGGTTTCATTGTTCATAGCTGCTGTTTATGAATGCATGTTTAACCTTTTACTTTCACATTTAATTTAATCATATTAAAATTACTTTGTAAAACCATATGATTGTGCATTTAAATGGTTAGAACTCGAGTGTTCTTTATTTTTACAGTGGCAGGTTGGGTTGAACTAGTTTTAACTACGTGTCCCTCGTTTTAATGCCAACCAACCAACTTTATAACTGTGCTAGTATTATATATTTCAACTTTATTATTTTTTTTTTAAATAGCATAATACCTCAATTTAGTTAAACTTTCTCAAACTATATTATTTAACCATTAAACTTTCTCAAACTATATTAATTGGATGGATTAAATTCAAAATATTTAAAAATATATAATTAAATTAGTTAAATTTTATAATGTTATTTCAAATTAAATGAATTAATAATTTAAGTTTTCACACTTGTTTATAATCATTTCAAATTAAATGAATTAATAATTCAAATTTCACACTTGTTTATAATGTTATTTCAAATTAAATGAATTAATAATTCAAATTTCACATAGAGGTAGGGCAACGTATTTTGTATTAATATAGGAGTTTTTTAACATAAAGAATAAAATCTTCAATCGATCCCTGGTTCTTTATTAATATAGGAGATTTTGGAATAATATCGTCAATGATGATGCTCCTGAAAACATAGAATATACATCCTGTCGCCATTATTAGAAGCAACTTCCAAATATGCAGTTGTATTAGGATTGTATTCCATATGGTCACAATTTCTAGTGAGAGAATGTGGCGTCGATGATGTGAGGCCACGAACTACACTCACCTCCCAAAATACCCAACCTAAACAAAATAAAGGCGGCATAAAACCATCTCAAGAGGATTTGTACATCATTAAAAACTTTTAAAAAATATTTACATACACAGCTCCTTCTATGCTTCCATACACTCCATCTCATAACAGTTTGTGGAAGCATTAGGGTTAGCTTCCACTGCACGAGGGTTTCCACGTTTATACCAGCGGGCGCATACTACAAAATATATCAAGTTGAGTGCTTCCATCGTGGACAAAAGCCAGTAAAAATATTCCAGACGACCGCGGTTCAGATTGTCGTCCAACCAGTCCGGCCGCCCGTGGCGGCCGGTACTATTGTGAACGACGGTGACGATGATGGCGCTCAAATAATGCCCCAACGCAGAGGTGCAGGAAGACATCGCTATGGCCGTGCTGCGCATCGTGGCCGGGAATTGATCGTAAAAGAACTCCAGGTTACCGATCGTATGGAACGCT
This sequence comes from Picea sitchensis, assembly GCA_010110895.2. NCBI lineage: Eukaryota > Viridiplantae > Streptophyta > Pinopsida > Pinales > Pinaceae > Picea > Picea sitchensis. Next base: position 33,054 of record SNQJ01S0018315.1, on the reverse strand, counting down.
TCTCCAAGGCCGACGATGCAAAATTGGGGAAGAAGCCACAGCGCAGAAATAGGAACTATGGCCGACGGCTGGTCCGCCAGGCCATGGCTTAACGCAGTGTTCCTTCTTTTCACTTCGACTAAACCGGCCACGAGCATAGATAATGCTGAAATGGAGAATCCGATCCCCATTCTCTGAAACATGGTGATCCCCCTATTATCTTTTGTAATGCGCCTGGCGATGGGTACTACTACCCTCTCGTAAAATGGCAGCCATGCGATGAGAACCAGCAGGGAGAAAACCGAGAACGAGCCCGCGGGGATTTGAAAGCCCTTGGAGCCGAGCCTCCGGTCCATGCTCAGGGCCTGCAGAACGGAGAATGTGTGTTGCTGCGCGTTTGTGATTTGATTTGCGATTCCGCAGGAGAATATCGGTAATGTTCTCATAATGGATTTCAGTCCCTCGATCTGTTCGACGGAGCAGATTCTCCAGCTGCTGACCGGGGAGGAGCCGTCGGGCCGAATGTCGCCTTCTGTGATTATGGCCGCCTTGTCCAAAAAACTGTTGATCACATGAACTCTAAAAGTTAGAACCCATGGCCTTCTAAATCAGGCAATGGACTGGAATCAGATATCAAAGTAAGGTAAACAAGTAGTGTTCATCAACCTGAACTGGTTCGTAGGTTTCGGCTTAAAATCGGTTTGCTCGCCATGGTAAAGCTGTGAAAAATCAGAGGGCAGCGGTAGGCTACGCTTTCTTATGGATGCCACAATCACCTGTGCGAAGCCAGTGAAAGCGCTGCCCCGCGGAACATCATGGCGATAAACCGGCCGGCCGAGAAGAAAGAAGACGATGGAGATAAGCATGAAAACAATACAGATGCCGAAGCCGATTCCCCAGCTGACGTTGGTTTGAATATACACGATAACAGTAAGGGATATGATGAGGGCCACGCAGCTGGAGAAGTAATACCAATTGAAAAAGCTCTGCACCGTCTCTTCCCCTTCGCCCTTCCCTGCTCTGAGCTGATCCGCCCGAAGAATATTTAGACAGCCTTACCCGTAGAACCGACGGTCTTGAATGCGAAAACCAAAACCAGAAGAGCGAATTGCCAGGCCGAAGCGCTGTCGCATCTGTTCAATTTCTTCTCCAGGGCACTGCAGGATGATGGCCGTAGTCGGGGGATAAGAGCCGTGAGGGTCAGTATGGACATTCCCTATGAATCAAAGACACACAAGCAATATTAGCTCAGAGATCCAACAACCAATGACTTGCAACAACATGATCAAAGCGAGCCGATCTCTTACAAACCAGTAGATATGAAAGGCAACCGATGGTTATCGCCCAAAATCTGCCGAGGTAAGAATCTGCCAGAAAGGCTCCGGGCAGCGTTGCCAGGCTTGTGGTTCCAGACCAGGCACTCAACATATTCTTAGCTGCCACTTTCTTCATGTTGTATTTCGTTACCAGGTAGACCACCATGTTCGAACCCAAACCGGCCACTGCCAGTTTCTCACAGGCCTCGTTTCCTGCACCCCAGAACAAGTTAAATCGGCGACTGTAAAATGCACCTACATGTTAGGTTATCTGCAAACAATGAAATAACAGCTACAGCTACAGCTTTTACCTATTATGAAAGGCATGGTTTTCCATCCTCCTGCTGTCCTTGGCTCGTCGTCTTTCTTCTTCTCATCTGCAGCTTCTGCCTTGTCGTTCCCGGCCGCCCATCCAAAGGTTGCAAAGCACAAATTGAAGTGATGAATTACAGCAAAACTATTCCTTCGAGGCCGTGGCGATTTGTAGAGTTGCAGAGCTTGGGCTCCTGTTCTCTGTTCTTCCATCGCCATGGCTGGCCACTACCGTGAACGTACCCACATCGTTTTATAGTCTGGAAGGCAGTAAACTTCGTTCGGCGTCAGCAAACTTTGCTACTGTTGTTTTCTCAGTGTCGAATACTGTTAGTGGATGAGAGAGCCTCTCGCTATATTCTATTTTCCCACGTCATTATCATTTCCTTCCTTTCGACGCGTGGGCACAGCGATGTATAAATTTCTATGGTCCTCATAAAGATGACCATTTATGTTTTCAGATAAGGTTGGTGATAAATATTTAAATGGTTACCTACCTTTCTTGGTAAGAATATAAGAATATCGCTATCATGGGGCGATAGCTTTTCTTCATGATTGTACTGCTGTAATGCATACTATGACATTACAGTCGATGTAATTGTCATTACTTTTTATCTTTTTGTCTGCGTGCGTGTTGTCAAAGTTTACCAAAGCTAATCTTTTTGGTATTGATTTACCTTTATGCTTTGCTCGTTTCTTTGTTATCTAATGAGGTCGTGGTGTGAGAGCCCTTCATGTAGAGGGTTGTTGTCTTATGGATTTTTCCTTTTTCAAAACGAATTTAAAAAAATATTAAAACAATGGAATAATTAGAAAAAGAAACATTGTTTTGGAGTGGGGTTAATTTCAGAAATCCTTCTCGCAATGTCTCTAGTTTTCTCATGGTACAACCCCTTCAATCATTAACCCTTTTCTCGCAATGTCTCTAGTTTTCTCATGGTACAACCCCTTCAATCATTAACCCTTCGAAGATGATATAAGGAAATATATTTCAGTTGAAAGGTCATATAATCATTTAACTCTTCAAAGATGAAAAGTTATAAAAATAATTGTGTTAAACTCTTTATAAAAAATGAAAAAATTAAATATTATTTATCCAAATCTTTAAGATCTTGAAAAATTAAATAATGGTTACATAAAAACTTGTAAAATTTCAATAAAAAGTTGTAAAATTTCAATAACAATAGAGGATTCCACCTTTAGGTGACCCAACCAAAAAAAAAAAAAAAAAAAACATAAAAAAATCTATGTCTGAATATTTTTTTGAAGATTAAACTAGACATGAATAGTTTGAATAAGATGGTGAAGAATAAACTGAATCACGATAATATGGATAACTTTCATTTCATTATAATGCCACATTGTTAACCTTTAACTAAATAAAACTCTCAAAATGTCTTGGATGAAAAGTTGTCTTATGAATTCACTCGATGTTGTTGAGCTACTTGGGGTTGGTAAGGAGCAAGGTAATTCTCAAGGGTGAACCATTGGTGCTACTAGATAATTTAGTCTCTTTCCCGATGGCTTTGAGGAATGCAGATGATCTCGAGCAAAAACTTGTGAAAACAATGGGGCCTCTCTCGAACTGAAGGACCACTACCTTCTAGATTTTTCAATTTTCCAACAACTCATATACACCTATCAAGGGAAGAAATAGGTTGAATCTCAAGTAAAATGTGTGTGAACTTGTGAAAGGAAGGTTTCTATAGACAATTAATGCAAACTAAAATATCTATATGCAACAACGCACAATGTTTTAGCTATCTAACCAAATTTTAACCAAATTTTCATCAAGGCTACCTATGAACAAAATGTTCATGGTATCCAACAATAAAGGTAGAATGGAAGTTTTGAATTGAGGTACAAAACCATCAATATAAGCCAAATTGTGACGCAACTAGAGAAAATAAATCATTTTGATTTTAGTCCCATTTCAAATTCCATAATAGCTATTTTGACAAATTCGGCGCAAGAAGACATGGATTCAAATGAAAAATAAAACCTTACAAAAAAATTCCCACCCATAAGGACTAATGAATAGGGAATCATGCCAACAATTAGGTCAAGCGACAACATAAGAAAAAGAAACTCGTGACCTGAGGGACTCCCATTTCGAATTTGGTTCAAAGTGAAGGAAGGTAACTCAGGATTTGGTTAAGAATGAAAAAACTAGCGAGTTGAAGATGTATATTTTAACCTTGTACAATTATTTACTGCAAATGGATTTTTAGTAAAAGAACATAAAAGATATAATGGAAAATACAAACGTTACACGGAGATTTTTCCCTTGGAAACCCAAACTGGGAAAACATGCATATTCTATATCCATTCATAGTGATACATTGTTTACAATACAATATATATACATATAGGAGCCAACGACATCCAAAACCATAACCCAATGACCTGGATTAGCCAACAACACTAATTCCTTAACCAGAAAAAGAAAACCATTCGCAAAAACCATGTCGCATTTTACCTCATTTTTCATGTCGCCTCAATACCCCCTGCGTGCTCGACGCAACGTATAAAACACTAGTACTAGTGGTGCAAAGAATATAACACATACCCAACATTCTCCCACTTGTTATTTTCTTTGCATACAGGGGGTTACAAGGTTACATAGTCAACAATCTAGGGAAACAATGCCCATGAATCCTCTACACCAAGAGAACTTCCCAATGCTCACAAATTTTGTTAATGAAACTGCAACATTCTTCAAAGTGTCCACCTTCATCAACAACACTTTCTTTTATTCAATCATGTCTCTCACAAATCGATATTGAATATCAATATGATTTGTATTTGAATGATAAGTCGGGTTCTTCAATCGAAAAAATGCACTTTGACTATCACAATCTATCCTTACAACTTGTTGTGCCAACCCAATACATGAACACAATATTTGTAACCATATTTCTTCCTTACTTGCATGAGTGGTTGCTATGTATTCATCTTTTGTAGTTGATAATGCCACTACAACCTRTCTTTTGCTCATCCAACTGATTTCTCCCCCAAATAGGTTAAAGACATACCCGYTTGTAGATCTCCTATAATYCATATCTCTAGACCAGTGTGCATTCACAAAGCCATGTATGCCCAACACTTTGTCCAATCCTGGTCTTCCTTGGTGGCACAATCCATATCTAGCAGTGCCATGCAAATACTTGAAAACCCTTTTTACTGGTGTCCAATGCTCCTTCGCTAGTTTTGACATATACCTGCTCAAAACTCCCACTGCATGTGCAATGTCTGGTCTAGTACAGACCATTGCATACATCAAACTAACAACTCCACTCGCATATAGAACATGAGACATGTCCTCCTCCTCTTCCCGTGTCTTGAGACATTGATCCACAAATAAATTTACACCAACAGAAATAGGGACCTTGACTGGTTTACATTCCTGCATATTAAACCTCTACAATATTGTCTCGACATACTTTCTTTGATTTAACCAGAGTTTCCTATTTTTCCGATCTCTTTTCATTTCCATACCAAAAATGAAATCTGAAGCATCGAGATCCTTCATGTTAGATTTGGAGGACAACTGAGTTTTAACATCCTGGATAATCTCCTTGTTGTTTCCTATTAGCAACATGTCATTCACATACAAGACCAAATAAATCAAATATATTGATTGAAATATATTATATTCTTCTAGACTAAGGATGATGAAGGTGACTTTTAAGGTTTGGAGGGTATTGAAAATTGTTAACATATATGTTTTTTTATTCCATCTTTGAATGTTGGTAAATTTTATTTTATTGAACTCATGTTATTTTGTTATGTTTTTATTATGTGAGGCAAAGGAGGGTTCAAAATATGAGAAGGGAACTAACAATAGTTCAATCAACTTCTAATGTCAAACTCATTTGATTTCCTTATGTGTGTACATATTGTTCATGAAGTGTTGTATATAAAGTTGAGATTTCCTTCAAGTGGTAATGTACCACTTGTTTACAAGTGGAAAACGTTACATGGTTATTTTATGATTTAATTTAAAATTTCATCATTGCATTTAAATATAAATGCCTTTTTACTTGTAAGATTTGATTAAATGTTAATGCAATAAAATTTCATAATCATGTTTATATTTGCATGTTTTTTAACTCATATTCCCTAAATATTAATTTGGTATTTCATTTATATATACATTGATTTCTCTCTCAAGATTACTTTTTTTTTAAAACATCAATATCATCAATGTCTAAAAATTATATAATAGTTATAAAAAAAAATATTAATATTAATTAGATAATTCATAACAATTAAACCATGTCAAAAAGATTATGCAATATAATGTTAAAATAGTGCAAAATTATGCAAATACAATGCAAGATAATGTTAAGTCAAAGGAATACGATACTAACATGACACAACCATTACAAAAACATGACACACTATGACATTGTTTCGAGAGAAAGTGGTGTTAACATGACACAACCATGACATAAAACTTCCATATTTTTACTCTAACATGAGTCCATAAAAAAAAATAGTATAATGCCCAATATGAAATGTTGACACACTAAAATTATAATGTAATGCAATTCATATTATTTCAATGAAAGAGAGACATATAAAGTGAATGTTTTTTTGAAATAATATGCAATGCAAGATGACATTAACTCGACGTAAGAAAACTTTATGCAATGTGTATTGAATTGTTAAGATGACACCACCTAAAGAAAGCATTGAAAAAAAATGCAACAATGACACAAAGTTCATGAAACTCATGGTACACCCTATAGTTTCATGTCTTTTGTCATGGAAAACTGTTTTTTTCCTTTAGAAAAATGGCTTGGGCGATGACTCTAAAACCCCATACTGTAGTATTAATGCATGTGATGACAATCGTAAAATATTATATAGTCACTATAAGAGAAATTAAAAATGCATCTATTCTTAGGAGGCAATACCTCATGTGGAACTCACCTAGTGACTAATAAAATCAGTCAACATTGAATTTTTTTTCAAATTATGCTTGTATCAGACAAAATCTAACATAATAAACATAGACACATACCTTACTAATATGGAAAGGTTTTGGACCTAAAAAATAAGTTCAAGATGACATCCTCAAAGGGAAAACTATTGGGATATCAAAACAAGCCAAACAAGACTAGATTTCTCTGGTTATCCATGACTGGACCAACAAATGAAATTAATATCTCTAGAAAAACCAAGGAACGCTTATATCAATCCATCAAGTACTACAAGGTGGGTGTAAGCTAATGATGGTCTCTCATGATGTGTTAGTGGCAATGAAAATATGGAAAAATAACAATATGTTAACATGGAGAGATTATTCAAGGTACTTTTATAATGAATTTGAATATGGTGTAAAAAAGATGAAATGTAGGAAATTGAATTAGCTTTCCAAATATGTAATTTGTATTTATATCATTTGTTTTTGTTTTTTCGTAAGTAAGAGGTTTTATATATAAAGGGACTTCCAAAAAAACAGACCAGAGTTACAAAACACTTGATAACAACCAGACTGTAGTTACTGAACTGCCCCAAAAAAGGGGAAACCAGTTCAGCCAGCCAGGTAAGTTTAACATTTGATAAACTAACAATCTTAGAGAACAGAGCTAAGCTGACTAAGTTGTAACTAAAAGATGAAACTATTAAAAAGAAAAGACCCCTTGAGGGGTTATACACTTGGCAAGTAACCTGGCCAGGTGGCAAGAACGACTGCGTGCCAAGGCTCTTCCTCAACGGGTGTCCCTTTGCTTTCCAAATGCATGTTAGTGTCCATGGTGCTCTCATCCCTGTTGGCAGCTGGCAGGGCATCTACAGGTGGACTGTGCACATGCTGGCCTATGGATGTCGCCGCTTCCATGTCCTCACGCTGGACCTACTCCACAACGACCTCTGCTACACTCTGCGTCTTAGCATTTCTGTCGTCGCTTTCTGAGTAGGGCACCCCTGTTGAAGCCGCGCCTGCTGGGTTGGAGGGGAAAGCATCTTGGAAGGTAGATAAGATCTGAAGGAGGGTCGAGATCCTTCCGTCCATAAGCTGCAGTCGAAATTGGAGGTCCTCCATTCCCTGACAAAGTTCGAAGACCAGACCATAGAGAATGGTGAAACTCTCTTTCAGTTGCAAATCAAGCGTGGAGTCGGTAGATGCGGATGTATTGTTTCGGGCAATTCGAACAGGAGGTGGCACCCCCATGGGAGGCCTTGAGGAACCAGTTACCAGTGCCTAAGAAGGATTGAAGGTTCTGGAGTTCGATGGGATGACAAGGTGACACAAAGAAGAGCCCGAAAAGCTTTCAATAATGGCTAAGCAATCAAACCGGGAGACGGACGAGGTGGAGGAGGCGAGAGGTGCTAACTCGGGCTGTAGAGGCGGTGAGGAGATCGTGGAGGGAAAACCAGGGGGAGAAACAGATGCTCGGGGCCGAGGAGGATGCCAAGGAGAGCCCCTTCGCGACCATACTCTTTGATGCGACATAATTTGAATGTAGAAAAAGATTTGGTGTTCCAGGCAAATGTAGAGAGCCTAGAGATGGCCAGGGCCTGTGAGCACCATGAAAGTCCAGTCAGAACCAAGCCAGGGCAGCGGAGGAAAGTGGGAGTCGGTCCTCAAGAGAGGAAGAGGAGAAAAAGTAGATAGAGAAGCCATAGAACAATTCGTAATGGAGTTCGGATGAATCAAAATTGATGCTGCTACAATCGACGTCAAGGCTAGTTAATGCAGGGTAGAGGTGGCGGTAGTTGGCACGAGCTGATCACATGGTGCTCTGCCTTGCTGGCCTATCCGATCTCCCTCTTTGCGCCATGTGGCTTGCACTAACACCCCATCCGGGGGTTTGTCTACTTCCCCAGATTTGCGGATACATTGCTGGAGAATAGGCTCGCATGTGTAGCTTGGGTACTGATATGCTCAGCCCAGTCCTCATGGCCCAAAATTGGCCATTGCTGCCAAGAATATTTCCAGAAGAGGGTCGTTTTCCCATTTTTTATTTCGCAGAAAGCATGGTGGGTGACTAGCTGTCTATTCTGCTTAGATGCTGCCCAGATTAAGGACCCTGGGATGTCTCCATTCGAACATATTAGGTTTTTTCCACCACCTCTGGTGCATATTTCTTCCTCCAGAGCCTTGCCCAGAGGTCCTCAGGATTCTTTAGCCATCGCCACCATATCTTGGCGCTTAAGACTTTATTCATGATGAAGGGGTCCCGTAATCCAAGGCCTCCTTGTGCTTTGGGTTGACATAGTTTATCCCAGCTGATTAGCGCTATTTTCTTCCCTGTGTTGAGGCCTTTCCATAGGAGGTTCCTTTGTAAGATTTTAATGATTGTGAGGACAAAATTTGGAGAAGCAAGCGCCGAGAAGGTGTAGGTGGGAAGGGCCTGAAGAACTGCTCAGAGGAGAATGAGACGACTTAGAAGGTTTAGAACTCTGAGGGTCTAGGAAGAAAGCTTCTTGGTAAAAGAGAAGAGGAGATGTTCCCAAGAGGAGTTTCAGAGGGAATTATCAATCAGGGGGATGCCAAGGTATTTGGACAGAAGGGAGCTTCTGTTGAAACCTAAGATATCAGAGACATGGCGCTGAATGGGGGGGGTATTGAAGAAAACGATTTGGGATTTATCTTTGTTGCAGTCCAAACCTGAGGCTTCAAAGAAGGTTTGGAGGATCAAGAGGAGGGAGTTTGCTTCAAGAACAGTTGGGGTACCCATCAAGAGCGTGTCATCCAAAAATTGGCTATGCGAGATAGGGGGGAAAATGCCATGCAAAGGTAGGCCTGGCAATAAGTTGTTTGCAACAACTGCGTGAGTATAGTGACTAAGACCTTCGGCCATAATGATGAAGAGGAACGGGGAGAGAGGGTCTCCCTATCTAATTCCTCTATAAGGGGAAAAGGGGCGAGAAGGAACACCATTGATAAGGATGGAGAAAAATGCCGAGGAGGTTAGGTCCAAAATCCAAGTCACCCAGAGTTTATCAAAGCCAAAGGCAAGGAGCATTTCCCACATGTAGTCCCAACTTTTCTTATTGAAGGCTTTAGAAAGATCTAATTTAAGGAGCATACCTAGCATTCTAGTCTTCTGCAAAGAGTGGATCACTTCATGAGCTAGGATGACGTTGTCTAGGATTTGTCTGCCCTCCACATAGCCCGATTGTTCCAGAGAGATGATAGTTGGTAGGATGGGCTTGAGCCTTCGAGTGATCACTTTTGTTAGAAGTTTATAGATGACATTGCAAAGGGCTATGGGTATGAACTGCTTAGGATGGTGAGCCTTTCCCTCTTTCGAGATGAGAGTGAGGAAAGTCGCATTGAGAGCCTGAAGGACTTGTCCTGTGGATCAAGAGTCTTCAATAAGTTCCCATACCTCTACCCTAATCATCGGCCAACAATGGTGGAAAAAGTCGTTGGTGAAGCCGTCGGGGCCAGGTGCCTTGCATTTTGGGGTGTCCTGAATCGATTGATCCACCTCCTCAATTGTAATAGGCC